>JAQZBX010069310.1:0-15599 GCA_029593785.1 Cabassous unicinctus | reverse complement strand
GAATGACAGCAAGACAGGATTCTGATCAAGCTGCAAAAGTTTATTGAAGAAGCAGGGCTTATATACTCTAAAGGAGGAGAGTGTGGATTGGTGGGTTAAGGACGGGTGGTGGCCAGGGATTGGTGAGTGCTGTTGCTGGGGAGGAAGGCAGAAAACTTTTAGGCGTGAAAAGAGTATACTTTTGGCGCGAACTTCTCTTCCGTGAAGAAGGCTAGCTGTTCTTTGTTTCAGCCTTAGCGGCCATGTTACATATCACCGGTGCTGCTGGCAAGGTGCATAATGTGAGTGCTGCCGCGAAGGTCCGCAACAGGGCAGTGTTCTCCAGGAGGCTGTGTGTGATCTAAATCAGTGTCCACTCTATGGTGCTGTTTCTCCCATAACCAGGGTTCGTTGATCCAAGAATCAAGGGGTGGAATTGAGAGTGGCACCACTCACTATTATCCCTAGTGACCCACTAGGAAAATTTTTGCTTCCTGTCCCTGCAACCTTAAGTTCTGCTGGTCTACACATCTTAGTTCCAAAAGGAGTGCTGCCACCGGGGAACACAAGAATGATTCCACTGAACTGGAAGTTAAGAGTGCCACCCGGCCACTTTGGGCTGCTCTTATCTCTGAATCCACAGGTAAAGAAGGGAATTATGTACTGGCTGTGGTGATTGATCCTGGCTATCAGGGGGAAATAGGACTGCATCTACATAATGGGGGTAAAGAAGAGTTTGCCTGAAATACAAGAATCTTGGGTGTCTCTTAGTACTGCCATGCCCTGTGATTAAAGTTAATGGAAAATTGCACAAACCCTATCCAAGTAGGACTAACAATGGCCCAGAATCTTCAGGAATGAAATTTTGGGTCACTCCAAACTTTGCCACCAGACAAAGTACCACGGCCAGCTAAAGTGCTTGCTGAGGGTAATGGGAACATGGAATGGGTAGTGGAAGAAGGTAGTGATAAATATGAACTTAGGCCACATGACCAGTTACAGAAATGAGGACTGTAATTGTCATGAATCTATCTTCCTTTTTCATTATGAGTATGATTGTATATGTACATAAAATGAATTTGTTTTCTTCCCCAATCTTTTCCCTTATCATATGACAAGTTGTATTAGTTTCGTGTTATAATATTTAAGGATGTCAAGTTTAAGAGTGAATTTATACCCAAGGACTTGCACCCTATTCTACAGGGAATTAATGCACTTCCAGTTGTTCACAGGGGATTTGAACATTGTTAGGCAGAAATATATATATATGCATATCTGTTATTGTTTTTACTTAGAGACTAATTATGGTTTAATGTAGTGTGTATGGTTGCCGAGTTGACAAGGGGTAAACTCTGACGGTTAGGCTAATGTGTCATCTTGGCCAGGTAATTGTGCCCAGTTGTTTGGTTAAGCAAGCACTGGGCTAACTGTAATACAAGGACATTTATGGACTTTAGTCATCAGTGAGTTTACTGCATAGATGGCTGATTACATCTACAATCAACCAGGGAGATAATCAGCAATGAGTGATGTTTTATCCAATCAGTTGAATGCCTTAAAAGGGGAAGTGATTTCAGCATTCAGAGAGAATTTCCCAGCTCATCTTTGGATAGCCAACATCTCCCAGAAACTCATCAAGGACCTTAAATAGACTTTCATCAGAGCCCCTGGTTTGCAGTCTGCCTGTGGAACCTGGACTTGTGCATCTCCACAGTCATGTGAGAGACTCTCATAAAATCTCATACTATTTATAGATATCTCCTGTTGATTCTGTTTCCCTAGGGTACCCTCACTAATACAAAGGGGGTGTGGCAGTTTAATATTATTTATGAATCCCCAAAAAGAAATATAGATTATGTTTTTAAACTGGTCTGTTCCTCTGGGTGTGATACCATTTGATTGTATTAGGTTCAGCTGAGATGTCTTCAATTAAATTATACTAAGATTAGGGCTTTGATTTGACCACATCAGTAGAGTGCAACAGTCCCTTCCCCCTTTGTGGGCTATATAAATGGACACTCAATCAAGGAGGCAGAAGTAGATAAGTGAGAAAAGAGAGAGAGAGCTCCATAGACACAGAAGAGGATCCTGCGACCCCAGGAAGACAGATGAGCCTTTCACCTGATAGTTTGCAGCTGAAGTGAACAGAGCAGCTGAGCCCTACACCAGCCTACAGCTGAGATCAGAAGAAGCTGGGCCCATGGAGCCTTAAGAGGAAGAAGGAAGGCTGAACCCTCACAGACATCGGCAACCATCGTTGATGAGAAAGTACCTCTTATGGTACCTTGAGTTGGACTCTTTAGGGCCTTGTAACTGTAAGCTTCTACCCCAAATAAATAACCTTTAACAAACCAACAGATTTCTGGTACTTTGCATCAGCACCCCTTTGGCTGACTAATACAGGGGGTATGGGAGTTTTTCCTTTTGCAGTAATGAAAACGTTCTAAAATTGTCTTGAGGTGATGACAGCACAACCTATGATGAAAAAGAGAGCCACTGCATGTACAATTTGAATGGATTGTACAAAGCACAGGACTGTATATCACAGGGAGGCCAGTGGTGGATGATGGACTATGGTTAACAGGACAAATATAAGAACATTTCCTCCTGAATGATAACAAATATATAATATTAATATAGGGTGTTAATAATTGGGTGGGCTGTGGGGAATATACACCAAATGTAAGATATGGTCTATAGTTAGCAATATTTTGATGATGCTCTTTCATAGTTTGTAACAAATGGTTCACAGCAATGCAAGGGGTTGGTGGTGGGGAGATATAGGGCAGCCTTGTATGATGATATGCATGTATGTTTTGTAAATTCACAACGTTTACTACACATTCATTGTTTACGTATGTTCATGTACAAGTGATATACTTCAATAAAATTTTATCTGTAAAAAGATATTTATACAAAAGTGCCAGTTCAGGAGTTATAAAGTATAATAGGTTATACCAGGAGGCAAAAATGATATCAGGAGAAAGCAATGATCCTTACCTGGGAAGGACCAGAGGGCTGACTAATTGCCTAGTTTTCAGCAGTCATATATTGGACTATCTTGCTAGCCTCTGGCAGTACCTTTCCTGATGATCCACAGGACTTTAAACTTTTATCTTGCAGTGGCTTCATCTTATTTTTCTTCATGTCTTTCTCAGTGCCTATTTTGGTGTTTGCACACAGTGTTTATCCAATAAATAACTGAATATAATTTTTTGAAGCCGACTGGGTGATTGCATCAGAAAGTGAAAGGAGCTCATTAAGAACTTGATTGTTATTGTAAAAGTGTAGAAATGAATAGAATTTTATGTAAGCGATTAAGAACAATATTCCAACCTGTTGTTTACACAAGAATAAGAAGTCCATGTTACCTACTCTATTTTCTTTTGCTTGTGCCCATGTTTTTTCAGATCCTAAAATATAAATATGTACTGGTGCACTATAATCTTCCAAGCCAACTTTTTCAAACATAAGACAAATTCTGCAGCAAAGTATATGTGAAAAAAAAAATTCATGAAATTATGGTAGATCAATTCTGACATTCTCTTACTTTCAGATCCTGATAGAATTTACTCATTTTGGAGCTAACAATCATAGGTAAAGAACCAGGGCAATTTAGTGCATTAAGTTTATCAATTTTCTCCTGAATATAGCTTTAACTCCATAACACATTTGATATGTTATAGCCTCAATACCTTTATTTTCTAAACAATCTAAAATTGCAGATTTCTTCTGATCCAATAGGTACATGTGCAAGTATGTTTCATTTATATTTCTTTTTTTCTAAGAAACAGAAATGTATTTATTATTTATTATTTTATATTGAGTTAAATATTTGAACTCTTGTATGTTTCTACATACAAGAGTATATGTCATAATTACATAATTACATAATTGTATGTAGTTGTTTCTACATACAAGAGCATATGTCATAATTACTTTCTAAAGATTTGACATTTGACTGTAGTATCATATGTTGGTTAATTTCTTTATATAAAGCCCCATGATGGAAAGACTTAAAAATGAAATTGAGAAAAGTTGAAAGAAATTAGATTATCAGGTTCTTTTACATTGTTATATGTATCCTGCTTAAGTTTTTGTTCATTAATTTATATCCACCCAATTACATAAAGCAAATTTAGATGAAAAAAAAAAAAAGGCTATTCTCTGTTTACAAGTTTATTTCTAAGTTGCAGCAAAGATTATTTCCCCTTCCCCATGTTTCTAGAATTTCCTGTATTCCCCTATTCAATCCTGGCTGCCACAACTAGACAGACAGAAAATGCAAGGACCTTTTTTTCTTGCATCTGTAGTGGAAAACTTAGCAGCAGACATTAACAGCATCAAGTCTGTCTGAGATGTGTTTGTTTATATTTCTAAGAAAGAGTTTGGAGTTTTTGCTTTTTGTTCCTTAAAGTTTTACTATTAATCTGTTATATATGGTCAAGGAATATGGTTTATAAAATTTCCAATTTCTGAAATGAATTAAAATAGTCTTTGAGGACGTTGGTGCATCCTTGGCTTGTGAGGACTAAATCTTCTATCTGTAGCTATTAATTAGATTACCATACCAACATATAATTAGATTACCATATTAGTCTGATACTCTATGTCTTTTAAAATTAACTTTATAAATACTAAGATTTGTTAAATTCTTTCATAGATGCATACATATAATTCTTATATTTCTTTCCCTTTCTCTTTAGTTATATAATAGTTTCCAACTTATAGATCTTATTTGGCACATGAAAGTTGATGACTATATTACCTTCATTGTGAATGGAATATTTTATGCCCCTTGAGTCCTACTTTACTATTAATATCATCTCCCCAATTTTCCCCCTTTTCCTCCTCCTCCTTCCCTGTCTCCTCTTCTTTTTCCTTGCCTTTCTGGTATTTCTGACTTTCCTGCATTGTTTTGTTTTAATGTGTGTCACAATACTTAATTGGACTTGGATTTTAATCCATTCTGAGTGACTTTATTTTTTAATTGAGCAGTTTAAAGCATTTATGCTTATTGGCACAACTATGATATTGATTTCACTTCTGAGATCTTGTTTTATGCTTTCTGTTTTAATGTCTGCTTTATTTCCTAATTTTTAATAGCCATTTATTCATTCAACAATATTTACTGAGCATCAGTTGTGCCAGATATTGTGACACATACTATGTTTTCATTGCTTTATTTTATTTTATTTTATTTTATTTTATTATGTGTCTGAAAAAATAACTCTTACTCATCTTTCAGGTAAAGCCTTCCTTAACTGCTTGATTTAAATTATGTTCCCCTTTTATTCTTTTCCCTAACACCCTTTAATATTTCTTTAAAGTACTTTGCAATTCTTAATTTGTACAAATATTACTATAATATCTACATACCACTAAACTCCACGAGGATAGGCTCACCACCATATACCCAGAGCCTGGAAGTTGTTGCCACATAGTGAGGGTCTCAATAAATGCTGCTTGAAGAAAAGATAGAATGAATGAATAATGTAGGTATTCTTAAAAATTCAAATTGTGGTGATCCTTAATTTTAAAATTATTTGATTCTATATTGAATGATACGATCACAGACTATTTTTATTTATTTTCTTCTTTATCCTTTTTGAATTTTTAAATGTTTTATGATCATTATTATTGATAAAGAATGAATCTTAACCTATATGAAGAAATTAGCATTAATTTGTCATACTATCACTAACACTTATTTTAAACCCAGATTCTCTTGATTAACTCAATAACATGCTTTACATACTTGACAAAATAGTGTCCTGTTGGTGGGAGCATTACAACTGAGGATAGAATGTAAATGATTTTGTTTATGCATTAGAATGTTTATAAAAGTCCCTAATTAAATTTGGTTACAGAGATGTTATACATTTTTTAGCCAGATGTTTTTTTTAAAGAAAAGAGAAGTTTCTAGGACAAACTAAAGACACCAAAGATTTGGACGTCCCAAATGACCTATCAAAAGGCCTCTTACTTCTGATACTATTGCCTGTGCACATTGCCTTACCTTTCTGAACATAATCTCTAAGTTAAGAGAAAAACACGGGTTTTCTAGTAGCATTTAGAAACTATGACACTTTTCTAATACTCACTTGTTTGTAGGTTCCTGTGCATACTAAACTGTAAAATTGTCAGTGCAGGACTCATTTGTTTATTGGCAACAATACCTGTCACTTAATATAGACGGGCTGACTGAAACGATACATAGTTTGGGGAAAAATGTTACGTGATCAAAAAATTATTCTTGCCAAATAATTTGATTGTTAGCATACTTTAAATTCAGTTATACTGGAAAACCCATCTTTTTGTTTCATAGAAGAACCTTTTCAAAATGCTTTGAGCTCTTCCACTTCCCTTTTAAGCAGACTTTGGCCTTTCTATCACACAACAACAGCTGCTCTGAAACCATCAAGGTAAGATGCACTTACCTAATGACACAGCTTACGAATTTAAGCAAAGGGATTTATTTATGCCAACAATAATGTGCTCTAGAATGGATTATGCAATTATAGATCAAAAGCCATTTTATCTATTCTGGAAACACAAGGAACTAAAGTTACCTTTTCTTAAACCAAACAATGATTTTCATAGTGATAAAATAGAAGCTTTACAAATAAATTTGGAAGATGAGATTTAACAGAAATGTGAATCTCATTGTAGAAAATTAGAAAAATACATGAAAGTACATAAGAGAAAATAAAAACTGTTTTAATCTCAGGCATGGCTTTACTTTTCAACAGAGCTATATGGCAGAGAATAGGACCATAACACAGAGTTTCAAGTAACTCAAAGTTCTAAAAGTGCAACTGCCAACTTTAGCCCAAACTGTGGGTATTGGTTAAAATTATATGCATAGACTGGCCCAACTGAGAAGGGGTCTGCCCAATTTCAAAACGACAAAAACCAAAAAAAAAAAAAAGACCAACAGATCAAGAGTAAATCGAGGTTTAAAAATCATCCTAAGAAAAGGGTTCTTTAAAAATTGTTGCAAAACTCTGCAAATAACCAGACTACATTCCCCTTGACTTGGCACATGACTCCTATGGATGGGCCTGCCTGCCACGGAGGGTTTTTTACGAAGCACTAACCAGCAATGCATTTGCAAAATATCCTTAACCAAAAGGAGGAAATCTTAAATAAAACAGTTTTTATGGCTAAGAGATTTAAAAGTGAGTCGGGAGGTCATTCAGAATGTTATGCTTATGCAGGTCTCAGGCAGATTTCACAAACTGCCACAGTAAACAAAGCCCAAAGCAAAAGTGCTCCTGAGGGCACATCCAGACACTATATGCAAAGGCACACAGCCTCATGAAATCAAAACCCCCTTTGGTGGGCTTTATCTGGGAATATACGAAAATTGATTTCTTTAGCATAACATAGATATACTCATTTATAATCCCCCCAATCATGATTCTTCTACTCCTTTTACTTGAAACTATAACTTTCAATATACCTGTTAAATACATTTCTCAGAGACTTAAATCTTCAGATTGTTCGTATGCCAGTTGAGCCCTGAAGCCCAGCAGAGTTGAGGCTAACTCCTACTCTCCAGTAATTCAGGCTTGACCTGGAAAACCAAACAATGATAGACAAGTCCCATCCCCAAAACAAGGAGCGTCTTCAACTGCAAGCAAAACAATTCCTTTCCTTTGCCATATAATATCTAAGTCCCTTCTCAGCCTGAAGCAGAGTAGACATCATTCCAAATCCCTCAAGATTGAGGAATGATGAAACATAAGGGGAAGTGTAACCATGGACCAAAGCAAGTTTTTTTTTTTTAACATAATAAACTATATTTTTAAAGAGATTTTAGGTTACAGAAAAGTTACATTGAAAGTATAAAGGATTCCCATATAATCCACTACCTCCCTGTCACACATCTTCCCCTATTAAGAACGTCTTAAAATTGTGTGGTACATTTGTTACAATTGATGAATAAATATTGAAGCATTGCTACTAATCAAGGACTATAGTTTGCATTATGGTTTACACTTAATTCCAATGCCCTAAAAATGCTCTGTATTCCTCCTTTTATTCCCACCTCTTCCCCTCAGAACCTCTGGTGACCACTGTCTTTATATCAATGTTACATGTTCTTCCATTGCTACAATATTAATGTTTGCTTTGTCCATGTTTGCATTTCTCCTTATGTTTGTT
Organism: Cabassous unicinctus; assembly: GCA_029593785.1. Taxonomy (NCBI): domain Eukaryota; kingdom Metazoa; phylum Chordata; class Mammalia; order Cingulata; family Chlamyphoridae; genus Cabassous; species Cabassous unicinctus. Next base: position 7,451 of record JAQZBX010069310.1, on the reverse strand, counting down.
CAGTCCTCAACCTTGAGGATTTTGGTATGATGATGCCTGCTCTGCCTCAGATTGAGAGGGGGCTTGGATCTTTATGGGGCAGATGGAAGTAGCTGTTTTGCTTGTAGTTATAGATACTCTCTGTTTTTAGGAGTGGGTGTTGTCCATTATCATTCTTTTGTTAGTTATTCTGGGTGAGTCCGATGACCTGGAGAGTAGGTGTTGGCCGCAACTCTTCCGAGATTAAGGGCTCAACCGGCATATGAACAGACCAAAGATTTAAGTCTCTGAGACATATATTTAATGGGTATAGTGTTAATTATAGGTTCAAATAAAAGGAGTAGAAGAATCATGAATAGGGAAATTATAAATGAGTCTAACTCTGTTACATTGGGGAAATAGGTTGTCATATATTCCAAGGTAAGGCCCACTGACAGGGTGCTGATTTCAGGAGATTGTGTGCCGTGCCTATAGTGTCCAGATGGCTCTAGATCCCTCAGGGGCACCCCTATTTGAGGCTTTGTTCACATTGGCAGTTAGTGAGATCTGCCTGAGACATGCATAAGTATAACCTCTGGAATGACCTCTCAATTCACTTTAAAATCTCTTAACCATAAAAAGTCTTTTGTATTTGATATTTCCCCCTTTTGGTCAAGGTCTTTTTCCAAATGCATCACTGGTTGGTGCTTGGTATTAGTCCTTCGGTGCCAGGGAGACTTATCCCCAGGAGTCATGTCCCATGCCTGGGGGAAGGTAGTGCATTTATTTGCTGAGTACGGCTTAGAAAGAGGCCACATTTGAGTTACAAGGAGGCTTTCAGGAGGTACCTCTTAGGCAATAGTTATTATTAGACTAAGTTTTGATTTTACAAGAATAAGGTTCATAGTTACATGCATTAATATTAAGGATTTGACATATTGGTCTGTTTTCTTTTATTAGGTACTGCCTATGTACTCAAGAGATTCTTGCTCCTCTATTTGAGAACGTAGCAGGACTCTCCAGGATGGGAGTTTAATATTTTGTTGTTTATTATGCAGGTCTCCACCCACTGGGATAACACTCTATGACAAGTTGAACACATTCATACTCAAATATTGCATGATCTTACTGATATGACCTAAGCACATTGAGCAGACTCACAGAGATACAGTCTAGAAGATAGGTTACCAGGAGACAGAAATGAGTAGGGAATGGTGAGCAGATTTATTGTTATTGTAGTTGTTTTGTGTTATTGGAGTAACTTGTAACATTGATATAAAAATAAAATTTTAAAAAAATTTGTTGAGTCAACACCTACTTAAATTATTAACCATCTTCACTAGTTTCAAAAACATAAATAATTAATTATGACTACTTTTGACCTTTTTTCTGAATTTAGAAAATACTTTTGTGGCTTTAAACTTCATTGCTCTTTAAGCTTCCAAACAAGCTTTTTCTTCTTTTTCAGAGAATGTGGAAATATTCTACTGGAAAATAATATAAATATCCAACAATTGTGGAATGGTTAAATACACTGTGATATATGCAGATGATGAAATGCTAGGAAAGCACTTTTGAAATAATTTTAAAGAATATTTAACAATGGAAAAATGCTCATAATGTTATATTTTTTAGAAGATGCAAAAAAAGGTATACAATATGACCTAAGTATATGTGTTTATGTTTGCATGGGATAGCTGCCCTTTTATTTTTATGCTAGGTTAAGTTGCTGTCAATTGCAAGCAAAAAAATCCTAACTAATATACTTGTAAGTTATTAGTGGAAAATTAATTTTAAATGACAACTTAATGTTAACAGTTTGGTTTTTCCTTTTAACTGGCATTTTATTATTAGAAACAGCATCATTTTCTAGTCCTCATTAAAACAACAGAATAAAAGAAGGTTTTGCATTATAGTATTAAAAAAGCCTAAATTTTGGTTTTTGCTATCTCCATATCAAGTCTAATACAATAACATTATCTTTAATATCATACAGATATATGTCTCTGTATTAATATTTCAAAATATACCCTAAATTCCTTCTCTATGATACATTATATTTGTATTTCTATTTATACAATACACACCTGCAGTTTAAGATACATTATAATTACACCAAATTTAAGGCACTGCCATATTATAAGTTAAAGTAATTACAAGTTTTGCAATTTACATATACCAAATCAATCTTAACCAATATTAAGAAATCAAAAATGGTCTGTAGGCTTCTCCCCCACCAGGTTTTCTGCATTCTTTCTATAGGAAGGTAATACTTTACTCCTAATTAAATCCTAATACCAATTGTATGGAATTTGTGTGCCTCCTCACTGAACTCTAAACAAAATAACAGAAGTAACAAAATAACAGAAGAGAAAACACCTTATGAAAGGAAGAAGGAAGAAATCCCTTTGTTCCTTGAATCTTCACTGCTCCTCCTTCAATACCTAAACATTGGAGAGAAAAACAGCTGCACATATTTTAATTAAAATTGTCTTCATTACTTTAAATGAAAACAGAACCCATTACAATTTTTAAATGGAGAATAATAGAAAATACTTTTTAATCAACAGCACACTCTAACATTTAAATTACATCACTGACAAGATCACAACAGGCCTCTTAAGCTTCTGAGCACATTCTTGTTTAATGGAAAGATCTTTATCTGCTTCATGAATGATAATGTTATTACAAGTTAAATGACAGAAAAGTTAGCCTAATTACAGATTAATACAGTTCACGTTCTGATCCTATAAATACATTGTGCCATTTTTCACATCTCTGTTTCTATTAAGTATAATCTCTCTCTGAATTAACTAAAACACTATTTGGGATGATAAATTATGGCTTGAGAATAAAGTGGTCATTAAGAAGATTTGATTTTAAGAAAGAAGAGGCATAGTAGTAAATAAATAATCTACATGGCTGCCTTATTTGTTAAATGTAATAGAGGCATAGATTTTTTTGTTTATATTTTGATTTCTTTTATTAGAGAAGTTGTAGCTTTACAGACCAAGCATGCATAAAATACAGGATTCTCATAAACCACCATGCATTGGTGTGGAACATTTGTTACATTTGATGATTGTACTTTTTTGTAATTGTACTAATTTTTTTTAACGGTAGTTATCTTTGTTAAAATTGATGAAAAATTATTAAAATTATACTATGGCAAGTGGATGTAGCTCAAGTGGCTGAGTGCCTGCTTCCCATGTATGAGGTCTTGGGTTTGATCCCCGGTACCTCCTAAAAATAAAACAAACAAAGAAACCAACTGTTATTGGGAGTGGATGTAGCTCAGTGGTTGAGTGCCTGCTTCCCATGTATGAGATCCTGGGATCAATCCCTGATATCTCTTTGAAAAAAAAATTACACTATTGACCATCATCCATAGTTTCCATTAGGTGTATTTTTTTCTATATAACACCCTATTATTAACACCTTGTATTAGTGTCGTACATTTGTTGTCATTCATGAAAGAATGTTCTTATACTTGTACTATTAACTATAGCCCATTGTCTACAATAGGGTTCACTGTGTTATACAGTCCTATGTTTTATCTTTTAATTTTTATTCTAGTAACATATATGACCTAAAGTTTCCCCTTTTAACCACATTCACCTGTATAATTCAGTGCTGTTAACCACACTCACAATAATGTGCTACCATCACCACCATCCATTTCCAAACATTTACAGTCAATCTAAATAGAAATTCTGTACAAATTAAGCATCAACACCCTATTCTCTAACCTCAGTCTATCCCCTGGTAACCTATATTCCAGATTCTACCTCCACAAGTTTGCTTATTGTAATTGGTTCATATCAGTAAGATCATACCATGTGTTCTTTTGTGTCTGGCTTATTTCACTCAGCCTAATGTCCTCAAGGTTCATCCATGTTGTCACAGATGCATAGATTTTTACAAACAGGGAATTTTCAAGAGAAGCAGAAATCTTAGTTGCTATCTTCACATCACTAAGACCTTTCTGAAATAATTTCTGAGTCTAAATTTAAGGATATTATGCAATGCATGCAAAGAAATAAACTTTTTAACTTCTCAAAACAAAGATTACAAAAGCATTATAACTTGATTACACGTTTATCTTTAACATCTATTTGACAAAACTAAACATTATTTTCTGGAAGCATGGAATTTGCAAAAGAGCAAGGATTTGAGAATCTGAGAGACCAAGGTTTGAATCCCATTTTAGCTCTGCCTTCTAGGCAAGTTGCTCAACCTTTCAATGAGCATGATAACTACCTGGGAAGACAGTTGTAAAGACCAAATACCTCTAAGGAGCCTATTTCAGACCTTAGCATAAATAATACAATAGTTGGTGCTCAATTAATTCTCCTCTTTCCCTTACAAGTGACCTTTCAGAAACTATGTGCATTTTAAATAGGATTCCCAGCTGCAAACTATTCAAAGTAAAAGACATAATAGCTGATTCATATTTCAAAACCTAAAAAAATCTTTAAAAGCCCCTAGTATCTAAATGATGTGAAACATTATTATTTAAATAGGTTCAATAAAGTTCTCTTAGGATTTATTTTATGACCCAATTAGAGTCCTCCTTAAATATATGTACAAGTGCATATTTAAAATCAAGATGCCAGTCAAAAATAGAGCTGAGCCTCTTGGTTCAAGCATAGAATGGTAACTAAACAGCCTGCAGTACAATAAAGTCAGCAAAGTAAACACTGCAAAGAGATAGCCAGCCTTGTTTCTGTTGAATATGTCAAAGTTCTGCATCTTAAAATATTTAAAAAATCTGCCTATTTCCCATCTGTTGTATTTCCCGGAGGATAAGGGAAAGTTCATGTGGAAGTTCATTCTAAGTTCAAATGTGTCGTATCAGGTCATTTACAGGGTAAAGGTTCACTGGGAGTTTATTATTTTTTAAAGACTGAAATGGAAAATTATAACTACACTAACTGAAACTATTTTATATTATATTACGACCACTGCATATTTAAGCATCATAAATAAAATTATAAATTTAAAAGGCCATGTGCAATGTGTAATGGCAACAAAAATAATTATGAAGAAGGTGCCTAAGATAGTATTCCTTAGGATTTTTCTTACAGAAGAAGCTAAAGGTAGACCTTGGATGTTCCAGATATTATTATTTAAGTGTGGTTATACTCTTAAATCTTAATATGACAGTAGTCATATTTTATATTGTATTGAATATATTGTTTAAATGATATATTAAAATCAGTAATGCAGAGTCTAGAAAAAGGGAGAAACAACTGCAATAATAAATGAACATCATCTTGCTATTTAGCTGCATAGAAATGATTTTTAATTTGCAATCACTGTGAATACTACTTGAAATACACCCCTTGTGGGCTGCTTATGACAAAAGTAGGAAGCCAAGAGGAATATGTTCCACTTGGAACAAAAATTCTGAATCACTGAAAGAAAATAATCTAAATCAAACTCAGACAATATTAGTTACTATTACTTGAATAATTGAGGTAAAATTAAAATTTTCTTTTCATATTTTTTGAAAAATGTTTACAAATAAGTATAATTTTCAAGGAAACTAGTGCACATATAAATACAATTTAGGGTGTAATTTCTGTCTTCAAAGACTAAAAATATTTTCTTTCTATAAAATACTGGTACACATTAGAGTTCAATAAAGGATTCTAAATGTAATTATTGAAGGTGTATGCCTCTGTTTCACAAATTCTTCTGTCAAATGCATATCCTTAGCTTCACAATATAATTTTAAGTTTATAATTCTCTCCTTAAATCTGAAAGCACATTTATTTCCTTCCAGCATGTCTATCTTCTCTTGATGATGATTTGCAATTGGTCATCACATTGACTCATTCATTCATTCAATAAATCTTTATCTACTGCTTATTACTTGCAAGGTGCTGAGTTAATCATTGTAAAGGACACAAAAATTAATCAGACAAAATGTGTTTCCAAGAAGCCTACAATATAGAAGAAATAGGAAATAAAAATAATATATAAATTTTTTTTTTAAAGATTTATTCATTTACTTGATCCATTTTAAACCCCCTCTTCCCCATTTGTTGTTTTGTGTCCATTCGCTCGGCAATTCTCTGTGTCTCGTTCATCTCTTCTCCTCCTCCTCCTCCAGTTTTCTCCAGGATTCCATCCTGAAGACCTCCAATGTAGGAGAGAGGTGTTCTAGCCATCTGCACCACCTCGGCTCCTGGTTTTTGGAACTTTCGGAGCATCTCGTCTTGTCTCTCTCCTTTTACGTCATCATCTTGCTGCATGGCTCCCGGGGCCTGGCAGTTCACCGGCACACAGAGCCTGGCAGCCCATGCGCCTTCTATATATATATTTTTATTTTACTGGGAGGTCCCGGGGGTCGAACCCAGGTCCCTCCATATGACAGACGAACGCCCAACCACTTGAGCCACATCCGTCCCCATATATTAATTTTAAAAGCCCACAAGGTTGAAATCAGTCCGTGCAATATGAGGGATGCAGACAAAATGACTTGGAAGTCCATTAGCAAAGACATTATTTCCAGACAGCAAATTATTCTCAGAGTTAATTTCTAGATACATAATTAAGATGCTGTTTCTCTCTTATACCAACTTGTTAAATACAAATTAAGAGTACAACCACACTTAAAAAAACTCTTTATCACTTACTTCATTCCAACTATCTTCTAATACATGGAAGAGCACATCACAGAGTTGGCAAGTGTTTTCCACATTTTGCTTAGAAAAGATGGTCCTGGAGTTGGAAACAATTACAATTCTATATGTTAAAGACTTCTAAATATTGTGTGTGGGTATGTGTGTGAATGTAACACTTAAGAACAAAACCATAATAGTCACTGACCTGGAATTTCAGTAAAAGAGACTTGAGAAAAGTCACAAGTTACATCAGGTAGGAGGAATTGCTGAGGATCACCAGGTTCTTACACTTGCTGTTCAGTCACTGGACCAAAGGAGATCAGTCCCCCAGTGCCAGGGGACTTGGATCTGATAAACTGTCCATCAGGAAAGATTCCAATAGGGGATATCCTATATTGGGCCTAGGTAAAACAAAAAAACAAAAACAAAAGCAGAAAACTAGAGTTCAGAACAGCGAGGAAGAAAAGACACTATATTATACCAAATAATACCCTTGATGAATAACAATTATCCGCAATTTATTATTACAACTCCACATTTTACGTATTCCATGTCTCTACTTAGCATTATACCTTTATAAATCATGTGATGACTTATCGATGTGTGACAAGCAATGAATACAGATGATGCTTGGGAGCCAAGAAAATGAAATCATATTAGGAAGGATGCATGAATATTTAGTACGGACCTTCAGGTATTGTTTTTCAAAAGGGTTGGAAATGATGGCCTCTAGCTCCTCTTGACGTGAGGGTGACGAGAATCCCAGCTAGATGGGGCATGAGATTAAAGGATAAGAAGTCAGGGAAAATGAGACTGCAGTTAGTCAAGAAACAAGAATATTAAAAGAAAAAAAAAAAAAAA
>JAQZBX010069309.1:0-15599 GCA_029593785.1 Cabassous unicinctus | reverse complement strand
GGCTCATAGTAAGACCGAAATAAATTATGTCTATTTGCATGTGTGTGTGTTTGTGTGTTTGTGTGTGTGTGTGTGTGTGTGTGTGTGTGAGAGAGAGAGAGAGAGGGAGGGAGGGAGGGAGAGACAGTGGAGGGAGAGAAAGGAAAGGGAGAGAAAGGAAAGGGAAAACAAAGGGAAGGGAGGGGAGGAGAGGAGGAAATAGTAAAGAAACTGCCACAAAGTAATGGGTTTGTGGCATTACCTGACAATATTTTTTAAGAAATATTTTAAATAGAAGGTGCAGAGTTAGTGTAGACAAGTGTCTTCTAAACAGTACGTTCAAAGGGGTTGGATAAGGCACATATAAGAGATGGGTGTGTGTGGAGTTGCTGCACCCTTAAGGCCTGATAAATGGACAAGCACAGAGAGAGGACACCTGCTGCTATTATTGCCAATTTTTTTTTTAACAGAAAGTCTATGAAGCCTTTCTATGATATAGAAAAATATACAAGGGATGCAAAGTCTCTCTGCTGATTCTCATGTGCACCTATGAGCAGATAAGGGTATAAACTACACTCATTAAGAAAATTTTGCTTATGAATTTCTCTGGAATATACCCACCATATTACTTATTGCTTCAGGCCAGCATTTCTCTATACATGGGATAAAGGATCATTCAAAGCCAAAATTCCAGATTAGTGTCACAGGTTTAAAACAAATACAACAGAGGTGGAGATTTGAAGAAAGGGCTTGAAATCTGAAGGTGGTGAATAGACCCTCTATATGGGCCTAGAGCTTCCACCAAGTGGATCAGAACAATGAGTGATATGTCAAGTAAAAACAGGATAAAGGGTTAAGATTAATGAATATCCTGGAGGGAAAAGCCCAGTTGTGTGCCTTTTGTAAGCATGAGCTCCATTATATTTCTTTTAAAATGCTTTTAGGACAATAATATATGCATATGTTAATATATCTTGTACGTGATTTTAAAAAAAAACAAAACTTGAATGGTCGAACCTAGCATCCAAATAGATGGCAAAAGTGCAGTGTTTGATTTTTCTTAAGTAGCAATTGTATTGAGGTCTATTCACTCCTGATTCTTCAAAATCCAATCCCAGCATTACCAATGGGAAGTTTCCCCAACACCTGATCCCCACCCAGGCAGCAATCTTCCCTTATACCTTTATTACTTTTATCACATTGCATCACAATTATTTACTTAATTAATGCTTTCCTTCACTAGAATATGAGTTCCATAAAGCCAGGAACCTTATTTTATTAAGTTTGAATCCCCAATGTTTAGTGCATTCATTTTTTCAACAACTTTGTAATAAAAGTCTACTCTCTCCCAGATGTATAAGCTGGGTATAAGGTGTTGGCAACAAAGAGATAAACGGTGCTTCAGCTCATAGAGTTTACAGTTGGGTGAGAGAGATAATCAATAAACAAGTAAATATACCAGGGAATAATTACTAATTAGTATAAGGTGGATAGTGTAAGGTGGGGACGATGTTGGAGGAATTTCTTAGAGCTCCCTGCAGAGGTTCCTTTGCAGCACAGGAAGGGGAGCATGCGGCTGAGGGAAGAGAGGTTGTGAAGTTTCCGAGTCAGGGAGGACATGGCAGGAATAAATGCATGGTCTGGAAATGAATTGGGCAGCAACCTGAAGGAAGCAAGGAAATTAAATTATCCCCAGAATTTCCAACCTTTCAGTCCTGCATGTCGCTCTTCCTGTCATTGTGCCTTCTTCTTTCACCCAAGGGAGTCGTTGCTAATCAATCATGAGGTTCTTTCCCCCTAAGCTTCGACAGAGCCTTGCAATCTTTCTTAGCACAGAGCCTCTGGCAGCCACTACCAATTATTCAAAATGGACACTCAAGATGATACTGTTTTGCACTTCCTGATTTAAGTGGTTAATATCCTTTTTTTAACCTATTCATATAAAGACTGGATAACTGGGAAGAATGAGAGAGAATATAAATTGAGATAATATATGTAAAATAGTGAGCAATATAAACTAATATGAAGCTTGGCTCATTCTTTGTGTTCAATAGATGGTAATGCAGCATTGGTGGTTGTGGCGAAGGTAATGATGGTGGAAAAGTAGGTGGAATCCCTTAACTGGGAGGAGCTAATTGGCATTTGAGATTACTCCTAAGGATGAGGGAAATGACAAACTGGACAAACTTCACAGTTATTTTTTCTTGCAATAGGCTGGTTAATATATTCTTTAAAATATAGGGAAAGAAATATCCTTAGACGCAAGCAAAGAAGACCATATCAAAGTGCGTATGCAGCTGGAAATTAGCGTCTTGATATAACCCAGGTACCCATTAGAAATGACCAACCCATCAACTCTATTGACTCCACATCTTAGTCCATAGGCTGAGACCAGAACTAGTAAGCCAGATACAGTCAGTCTAAAGAGTTAACTTTTTTCCGTACCTGCACTGGGCAAACCATTCATCTCAGGTATAAAATGATAGCATTTATAATTTAGTAAGTGCTAAACTCAAAAGCACTCTAATGCATTATTAAGGTTGAAAAAAAAGCAAATACTCAGAAGTCAAAACATTACAAAGATATGATTACATTAATTGGAAACATGTTGCCTAAACTACATGTTGAGCATCTCCTTGGATATGCAATTGATGTCTAAGACCTAACCACAGGATGTAGTCACACAATCAGCTAGACAGTTGCCTACTCTAAGTTCTTCTGTATAAGCTTCTATTACATATTTGTTTTGCTTTAGAAATGCCTAAGTTGGATAGAGTATTTTTCCTGAGTTATAGTAATAGCCACCACTTTGAGAGTATATTTTAAACCAGGTACTGTGGCAGGCCTTTCCCATATAATATTTCTAATGCACACAATAAGCCTGCAAGGACCTACCCTATTTCCACTTTACAGACAAGACAAGTGCATTTCAGTGAATTTAAGGAACTTGGTCAATTTACATAACTACATCAACGGTAGGGTTGGGACTTGAATGCAGATCTGTCTCACTCCAGAGCCCAGGGCTCTGCCTTGTAGAATGACCAAGCAGAAGGTACAAGAGGGGGTGTTCTGTGGTAGAAAAAAGAGTCCTCCCCATCTGATGTCAGAAAGCTAGGGCTCCTATACCCACCAACGGCCCCCAAACCACTCCAACAGCACCTCGGCAAAGCACAGGATTAGCACTTTCTGCCTTCTCCACACACCTTCAAGCTACTTATGATTCTAATCCAATTTTCATTTTCCTCATAAATGTTCATTTAGTCAGTGTCTATTTGTAAACAGGACCAGGTGTAGGGCATCATTAAAGACATCACTAGTATCCTCCAATTAGGTTTATCTCACAATTATGGACAATATGGACAGTTAACCCTCAGCATGAAGGGACTGACAAATCAATTCCCTCTGTCCTGAAAAAATACAGCATACCTCCTCAGTGATATACATCCAAAAGTCTGCTGTGTCACCTTCCTAAACAGGGTACCACAGCAAAATTCTCCCGTTTTAGACCATGGACACTTTCATGGGCTCCCATTTTATTGTGTGCAGCTCAAAAGGACTGATTCCTTCCTGCAGTGACTGAGCACTGTTCTCTCAGCATTGTCTCTAGTAGATATTCCAAAGCAAGTACTGAGATGAGCAGCTGGTCAGATGGGAGGTAGTGGGAGGAAGGCATGAAGATCGAAATGGACTAGTAATGGGGACAAGGCAGGTGGGAGAAAGCTCCAGGCATTATTAAAGGTAAATAGGGGTCCTCTTGCCATCCACATGTACCATGTTTATATAACTGACATAACCCTTTTCCCACACCTCCCTAAACTACACGGAATACCTTGGCTTTGATTTTTATTGACAGGTCAGCATGTGCTACAAAACCAATATCACACCAAATGGAACAGACTGATAGTCCTGCAGATATCACCCTCCCTATCCAATTTTTTCTCAGCCTTCCGAGCAGGCCGTGGGTAGGGTGTACAGCTCTCTCATTTGCTATCAGAGGCCAAGCATTGCAAAACATTAATAGCACATAAATAAGGCTTCTAGCCAGACATGACAGAAAATTCACTTTAAAATACTATAACTTGCATTTTATGTACAAGTTCAAATATAGAAGAACCTAATCATTGTGAATGACAAACAAGTGCTTGCAAACCCACTACTTATTAGCACAGCATGCTCCATTTAAAAGGAAATTTTCTAGCAGTAAATATAGCAGAAGGCTGCAATTACAACCTTTCAATGATTGCAATCCATGGAAAAGCCATTTAGTGATAAATTGGAGGGCAAGAAGAGATTATCACCTGCTTAACTAAGCTTCCATTGATTCTATCAAGTTGTTTGCCTGGCAATATCTGGGCTGTGATAGAAAAAGTTGAGAAAAAAACTCATTTTCCTCTTAGCTAAATATTTTTAATTACAAAGTCTAAAATATAGCATTCATTTTGAAAGGTATATGGCAATTTGACCAGCACAAAAGGATATGTCTGATGGTTGCTAATTATATTTAATAATAATTAAGATTTATCATTTACATTATTACTTTCATATTTAAATCTTTTCACAGATTTTTGCCTTCTCATATGCATGATGCGCGTATGGAATATCAATGCAACTTCACTGTGCAAGTAAAATTGTGCTATTCCTGTGGAAACTGCCCCAAATAGTAAGCTCTCATTTATGGGAAAAGTGTGGGGCTTACTCATATCTAAATTGGTAATAAATCATTAGAATTGTGCATTTCCATACCTGAGGAGGGAGGCAGTATTGAATAACTATGTTTCAGGGAATTAAAACTGTGACTTGTTGGCAAACAACATGCCAAAACTGTGGAACCATGCTTGCAAAAGGGGGGATGTGAGGCAACATGATCAATAAGGGATTTATTACATTAGAAAAATCTCAACAGGGTAAAACAAAGGAGAAAAACAATAAAATATACATAATTAAAATAACTGAACACAAATAAAATTATGTGTAGATATAAATTTATATGTGCATATAAATATATGTGCATACATAAATAAGAAAATGAAAAAGGGAAAAGAATACTTATTATTTCAGAGTTCCAAAATTATAAGTATATTTACTTTGCCTTTACACATTTCTGTATTTTACAATTTTTTACAATAAGATACTAATTTAATTGCTATATATTCTTTTAAGTACTCTATTTTAAAAAATTGTTTTTATATATACGGTGACCAAGTCTTCACAATATATGCTGCCAGTGAAAAATGTGTGCTGTTTTTGTGGGCCAGAGGACTAATGATGATCAAAAGATTAAAGAAAGTTCTAAAACCTTTAAGCTTATTTTGGTCCAACAATTCCACATCTGGGCTAGGGGCTCATCAAAAAAGACTGTCAAGTAACTATGAATATATTGCACAGAGCTGATCACTGCAACTTATTTTATAATAGAAAAAAATGGACGAACATTAAGGTCTGTCAAAAAGGGCTTTGTGAAATGAATTATGATACATCCACTGCATGCAGTTCTACAGTTATGAAAATGATGATATTCAGAGAACACAAATGCAACCCTAGAAGAGCTGTTCTTACAGACTGTAAGAAACAGGAAAAACTGAAGGCTAAGCCCATTGAGGAGCATCTCTCCAGCGTAAAGGAAGCACCTGCTATTCGGCTCCCACTATATCGATGTAAGGTTACAGGCCCAGTGTCACCAGATTATCCAATTTTCAAGAGAAGCTGCAAAGTTTCTTGGCTTCTAAAATGCTGTACAGGCCCAAGGGGAAAATGAAATATCTGTGGGCTGTATCTTACCCATCAGTCAAAAGTCTGCAAACTTCAGTGTAGAAATAAATTTATAGCCATGTAAATATGTTCAATGCATAAATTAAATTTTACAATGTAGATTTAAAACACTGTATTTTTATTTAGGTAAATCTGTGTGTGTCTGTGTGTTTGTGTAATGCTCACATACAGAACACAGAAGAAGTACAGGGTGGAGAAGTAAGAAAGAGAGAAATGGCTCCAAAAGGATCTGAAAGTGATTTGGGGGGAATAATGGGTTATTTTGGATGATTTTTACATTTCTTTACACTATTATTTTTATTTTTAAATTAAGGGTATGTAGATTTTATAATGTAAATATTATATTTAATAGTTGTCCTCATTCTGTCTCAGGTGGACCCTCTCAGGAGCATTAGCTCCACTTAGGAGTAATGGTAGCAAAGAAAGCAAAAGCACAAACATTGGTAAAGAAGATGGTATAGGGCCAAGACCACCTTTCACAGGATTAACAGGAAAAAAACAAACACCAGCATCTTTTCCCTGAAGAATAGAAGAAATCAGGGATGTGATAATGGCCTGTGAATATATGAAGTGTCAGCATATAAATGTGAGCCTAGAATAACTTTCTCTGGAGTTCCATGGCCAGGCTATGAGTGGGATATTTTAGGGAAGCAGATAAGAGGACTTTATAGCAATTATAGCTGTTCATATATAGAATGAGCTAACTCATAAAGTAGAGTGTTCAAGTCATACTGGAAGTACTCAAAAGGAGGCTAGATGACCATTACCTGATTTTATAGAGAAAATTCTCACTTTGGGTAAGGGTAGAAAAGAAATGACCTCAACTTCTAAAATCAAGACCATATTTCCCTTTGAGACTTAACAATATGACCAAACAACCCTCTTTCTTATGGTATGAAGCAGGTAACTAATTTGAGAAAGGTGCTGAGTTTGGGTTTCTATTCATTGATTCATTCATTCATCCTTTCATTCAACAAATATATACTGAGGCACTGTGCTTAGTGCCTAGGACCCAATGGATCAGAATACTAGCAGAGGTGAACTTCCTTACGGAAATTTAAATTATATGGGCGATAAGCCATTAAATATGTACCTATAATAAAGCATGAAATGTAACCTGCAAGAAGAAATACAGTTGGATATTGTGACTATGGTCTACTCCATGAATGTCTTCTCTAAATGAATTGTTTTTGCTTTTTTTTTTCTTTACTACATCCTGCCCACCCAATGTCCTATTTCATTCTACTGTGCAAGACATTTGTCCTTTTCACTTCAGCTAAAAAGAAGTCCCATGTGTCAATTCCCTATGTTAATTTTCAGTCCCTGTTATGAAATATCAGACAGATGCCAATGATCCCTGATGTCACGAACCCCTAAAGGGTTCCCTGAAGAATTCAAGAGTTTGGAGGGTCTCTCCTATATCTCAAATAATGATACAGGTATGGAGGTTTCCAGCTCACAGGTCTAAAATTCCTTCTACTGAGTGTGTGTTGCAGACGTAACTTTAATGCGACTATACCATGGATTCCTTTAATTAATGCCCTGAAGCCTTTCAAAGTGCTTTCATATATATGATTGGCCTCCATTTAAAAAGTAATCAAACAAAAACAAACGTCTTGCGACTCATCATCATAGAGTTGCCTGTATAAGAAGAAATAATAACCTGTCAGAGCATCTAATTATTTGACACTCTAGCCAGAGAATCTTAACAGATACAGTGGTTCACAATCTTCACTTCACATTGGAAACACCTTGCAAGCTTTAACGTATAATAATACCTAGGTTCTACAGCCCAGCAATTCATATTTAATAGGTCTGAGTTGCAGCCTAGATTTAAAAAAATTTAAAAGCTCTCCAAAAGATTCTTACATATAGCCAAACTTAAGAACTACTGAAATCATAGACCATTTTTCTCCTAATCAGAAGACAAAATGTTTTCCATTTTATTTTCATTGTCAATGCTCTGGGAGAGAGTTGTCGATCTCTTTGAGGTGCCTTCAGAGTGTCCCAATGTATTCCATGTAATCAATGTTTTCAAGCAGACCATTATAAATATGTGCCTTCAAATCTGGTAGAAATGAATCCATTTATTTTCCCCCAATGTGTTAGCAGACAGGCATACGTTATGTTTATGTTTATCATTCTAACAAGTTTCTGTGGTAGGCATAATTATTATCATTTTATAGAAGAGGTACTGAGATTCTGACAAAGTAAGTGAAATGAGCAAATTTAAAAAGAGCTCAAACCTTCTGACTCTGACTTAGCTAAGTATCAGTTGTCATATTTGATTTATTCCACTGACTATTGTCATAGGTGAACAACCAAAAAGCAGATGAATGAAAATGTAGACAATCAATGAAACAGAAAGATGGCTAGTTTCCCTCACACACAAGACTTGATATGTGTTCAGCCAATGGTAAGATTTAGTCAGCTGCATTTGCAATCATATAAATGGGAAGAAACACCATGAGGAGGCAAAGGAAATTTTATGAATCCAGTGAAAAACATATAAAATGAAATAATTCATTCATTGAGCAGAGACACAGAGTTAGCTCTGATAACAAAATATCTAACTTAAGTGTTCATGTATTCCTCCAACCACTCCATCTTTCAGTGCAAGTACAGGGAAAAATACCGTTACGGTCAAGTAAATGTTAAACTAACAATAAAACTCAACATATTCTACTGAATTATGAACTAGTGATTCTTTGAACAATTTTCAAAAGATTTCATTTTATATGTTAGTAAAATGTCAAGGCCATTTCAAAAGAGAATATTTTCCTTCTTGCTAGAATTTAGACTAAGTTCTCAAATTGTTTTTACTCAAGATGCCTCCAGATGCACAGAACTAAAGAGCATCCATGATTATTAAAGAACTATAGCTACTGACTCATTTTACAGGTAAGAAAATTGAAGGAGTATGCAAGGGTGTGATGGACTAAAAGTCAACATCATTCCTATTGGTGGCCAAGACAGGATTAGAATTTCCTTTGTAGGTCTCCTATTTCCTTTGCACTTAATAATTCAACATTCTTTGCCCAGTTCAGCACAACTAATGTGCTACCTTTTGAAATCAGACCATTTTAATGGATGTCAAATTACCACACTTCAGTAGAGTGTTTCCAATGTCTTTGAACATAACATTAAATAAGTGACAATCATGATCATAGCTTCTTTCTAGATATATTATAATGTGCTAAGTTCTTTTCATTATTGATTTGTAATATATTTTCTAGACTATTCTATGTTACATGCATTCCAAGGATACCAAAATTTATGATATTCTGAAGAATATGCTTGTATTTACCATTCCCAAAAATCCAACATTAGTCACTGCTTATAGCAAGAGAAAAACAAAAAGATTGGTAAATTTACAAACTGAAATCCAGTGTTCATTTCCATTATGGAAAGCAGAAATCTATTTGATTTAGAATCTAAACTCTAGACATATATAGGAGCCTTAGAGAAATATAAGATTCTTCCATGGAATAGAATATTTTGAGAATGCTTGGATAATTCAAGTGAAGTATATCACTAGTTACTCATGGCTACAAAAAAGGCAAAACATCTCATTTAAAAGAAACAAGTGACTATTTTATATAAGTAAGTTTCAAGCTTATGTGTTGTTCATTTCTATCCTGATCAATGGTCAATTTCTCAGAACATTAGTATAAAGTCAAACTGACAAGTGAAGAAGTATGGTAAGTATAATAGAGATGTTAAAAGCTCAGGGGATGGACCAAGAAGGTGATAGAAGATACTCTGGGGTGCATTTCCCCCATAGAACTTCTGAACAACTAGCAAAACTGACATAACCATCTTCCTTGGAACTCTGGAAAACAGTTAAGGTGTTGGAGTAACTGATTTAGAACATTATCAAAAAAATGCAGCTTTAAAATATGGTAGGAGAAGTACATGGTGCCCATGCTGGCCTCTCCCTCAAACTCTCCCTGACACATTGTAGAGTCTGCCAATGCTCCCACTGTGGACCACTGGCACTGTTTTGGAGGGAAAAGAGTAACCCATAATGCATATACTGTGGTGCCTTTATATCAGTGCCAATCCATTGGATGGCAGCCTGAAAGACTGAATCAGAAAACTCATCTCTGGCTTGTTCTTTAGAACTTGCCCTACAGTCAGAAGTAGCTTGCTGATAGCTAAAATAGTATAAGAAACATTTAAATCTAAGCAACCTGGGGCAAAGGATGACCTGCTTTAAGTCATATAATAGAGCACCATGGGTGGTTGACTAGTCATAGGGACTAGAGGGGACATTCAAATTCCTGTAGACCAGGGGGAATTCCTAGGGTCACAAGCAAAGCCAAGCACAGGGCAAGATGGAGACTCAGAAAAGATTAAAAGTACTTCACTTTTTTGCTTTTGCTTTTTTAACACTGAATTCTGAAGGAAAGCAAAAGACAGTGTAGAGTCAATTTGGTACTCAAGAAAATCTCTGTATTATCACTAGCATACAAACTTAAGGAATAGACAGATCAGGGACTAAAGCCCAGAGAGAACACTTTAAAATATTAAAACCTACATTGTGAAACAAATGATTACAAGGCAAACAAAGAAACAGGAAATATTGACCATTCCAAAAGAACAAGATAAAAATCCAAAAAACCATCAATGAAGAAACTAGACTTGGGGCATACTAGACAACATTTTAATTAAAAAACATGGTCTTCAATATGCTCAAGGAGAAAAAGAGAAACACAGAAAAAGAAATAAAGTTATCAAGAAAACAATGAAAGAACACTATGAGAAACTCAATACAAAGAGAACAATATTAAAAGGAAATAAACAGAAATGCTGGAGTTAAGGACCACAATAACTGAAATGAAAAATTCCCCAGAGGGTTTCATAAGAAGATTAGTGCTGGCAGAAGAAAGAACCAGTGATTTTGAGGAGAAGACAATTGAAATGATACAGGTTGAGAAGCAGAAAGGAAAAAGAATGGAAAAAAAGTGAACATAGCCCATGAGACCCGTGGGACACCATTAAGCACACAAATATACACATTATGGGAGTCCCAGAAGGAATAGAAAGAGAGAAAGGGCAGAAGGAATATTCAAAAAAATAATGGCAGAAAACATCTCAAATTTAATGAAAGACATGAATATGAACATTCAAGAAGCCCAAAGAAACTCCAAAGAGGATAAACTAGAAGAGAAGCATGGCCAGAAATATAGTAGTCAAATTTTCGAATGCCAAAGACAAGGAGAGAATTCTGAAAGCTGCAAGAGAAAAGCAATGTGCTATATAAAAGGGAGTTCCAATATGATTACTTGCTGGTTTCTGATTGGAAACCATTGGGGGAAAAGGCAGTGGGACAAAATATTGAAATGCTGAAAGAAATAACTGTTAAACAAGAATTTTATATCAGGTGAGATTGTCTTTTAAAAATGTAGGATAGATTAAGACATCCTCAGATAAACAAGTGCTGAGAGAGTTCAGCATCACTAGACCTGTCTTACAAGCAATGCTAAAGGAAATACCTTAGACTAAAAGGAAAGCTCACTAGACAGTGGATTGAAACAGAATAAAGAAATAATGATATGCAATAAAGGTAACCATATATGTAATAATAAATACCAGCACTATTTATATTATAATTTTGCCATGTAACTCCTCTTTTTACTTCTTATGGGTTCTAATATTCAAATGCCCAAAAAGCAATGATAAATCTTTGGTTTTAGACATACAACATATAAAGATGTAATTGCTAACAAGAACAACACAGAGGTGGGGGTTAGAAAAGTGTATTTGTATGCTATTGAAGTTAAGTTGGTATCAAATCAAATGTGATTGTCATACATTTAGGATATTAACTTAAGACCCATGTTAACCTCAAAGAAAATACATGAAAATATATACAGAGAGAAATGAGAAGTACTCAAAAAATCAAATAAATATGAAAGAAGTCATTAATTGAAGAATTGAGAAAAAAAGGTAAAAGACATAGAAATACCAAATAGCAAAATCGCAGAAGAAAGTCTTGCATTATCTGTAATGACATAAAATGTAAATGGATTGAACTCTTTAGCCAAAAGGAAGAGATTAGCAGAATAGAAAAAAAAATATGACCCAACTATATTTATAAGAGATTTGCCTTAAATTCAAAGGCTCAATTAAGTTGAAAGTGAAGGATGGAAAAAATATATACCATGCAAAAAGTAACCAACATGAGCTGTGATAGTGTTTTAATTTCCTCATTACTAAAGCAAGTATGATGCAATGTGTTGGCTTAAACAATGGGAATTTGTTGGTTCACTGTTCTGAATTAAGGAGAAGTCCAAATCAAAATGTAATCAAGGTGGTGCTTTCTTCCTAAAGACTGGCATTCTTGGGATTACTACCAGTGATCCTTGGTCCTTGGCCCCCTGTCACTTGGTAATGCACATGGTGGCCTCTCTTGGCCTCTCCATTCTTTTCCATGTTTTGATGGTTGCTCCCATTGTTACTTTCTCTCCATGTAAACTTCTCTATAAGGCCCTCAGTAATGCTATGAAGACCCATCCTGGGCCACACCTGATCTGAAGTAACCTCATCAAAATGTCCTATTGACAAGAGTTCACACCCACAGGAATGAACCAAGTCTAAGAACATGCTTTTCTGGGACACACAGCAACAAACCACCACAAGGATATGTCAGATAAAATATACTTTAAGTCAAAAACTGTTATACAGCACAAAGAAGGCCCCATATACAGATAAAGGAGACAATTCAACAAGAAGACATAAGAATTATATATATAAATGCACTAATGACAAACCCTGAAAATACACAAGGCAAATATAGACAAATTTGAAGAGAGAAGTAGAGAGTTCTACATTAATAGTAGGGCACTTCAATACACCACTTTAAAAAATGGATAGAACGTTTAGACAGAAGATCAATAAGGAAGTAGAAGACTTGCATGGCATGTTTCAAACAACTAGACTAACAGACATATTTAGAATACTTCACCTAAGAGCAGCAGAATACATTCATTTCAGTGCACATGGATCATTCTTCAGGATTGCCCATATATTAGGTCAAAAAACAAGTCTCGATTAATTAAAAATATTGAAGTCATACTAAGAATCTTCTCTGACCCCAATGGAATAAAGCTTACAGATATGTGGAAATTAAACAATGCATTCTTTAACTACTAATGGAGCAAAGAAAAAATCACAAAGGAAATTAGGATATAACTTGAGGCAAATGAAAATGAATACACAACATACCAAAACTTATGGGATGCAGCTCAGGCAGTGCTGAGAGGGACATTTACACTAAATGCTTAAATTAAAAAAAAGAAAGATTTCAACTCAGAAACCTAACCTCACAATTGGAAAATCTAAATGCAAAGAAAGCTGATGGAAAGAAATTAGAAAGATTAGAGTGCAGATAAATGGAATAGAGAATTAAGGAAAAGATAGAATCAATGAACCAAAAGTTGGTTCTTTGACAAACATTAGCTAGACTGACAAAGAAGAAAAGAGAGACAATGCAAATAATCAAAATCAGAAATAAAGTAAGGCATTACTACTGACCACACAAAAATAAAATGGATAATAAGAGAATACTATGACAACTATATGCCAACAAATTAGATAACCTAGATGAAATGTATAAATTCCCAGAAATGCACAAACTGAGTATACTGGCTGAAGCAGAAATAGAAGATCACAACAGACTGATAACAAGTAAAGGCTCTGAATCAGTAATCAAAACCTCCCAACAAAGAGAGGACCAGAACCAGTTGGCTTCACAGGGCAATTTTTCCAAACATTCCAAGGAGACTTGACTCAAATTCTGCTAGTTACTAGAGCTAATAAACAAATTCAGCAAAGTGGTGGGGCACAAAATCAACATGCATAAATATGAAGTGCATGTCTCGATACCAGTATCGAGAAATAATTAGGAATAAATTTAACCAATGTAAAGAACTTATATGCAAAAAATTACAAAATATTGCTAACAGAATTCACAGACGACCTAAATAAATGGAAGTATGTTCCATGTTCATGGGTTGGAAGACTAAATATTGTTAATATATCACTTCTACCCAGAGTGACTTATAGATTCAACACAATCCCAATCAAACTTCCGACAGCACTCTTTGCAGAAATAGACAACCCAACAGATTAATAGGGAAGGTTAAGGGGCCCCAAATAGCCAAAACCACGTTGAAAAAGAAGAACAAAGTTAGCTTTTTAAAAGCTACAGTAATCAAAACAGCATAATAGTGTCACAAGTGCAGACCTACCGCCAAATGGAATCAAACAGAGTTCAGAAACAATCCCTCACCTCAATTGCCAATTGAATTTTGACAAGGGTGCCAATCCATTTAATGGGGAAAGAATAATTTCTTCGAAAATGGTGCTGGGAACACTGGATATCCATATGCAAAAGAATGAAGGTGGAACAGTACATCATACAATGTACAAAAATTAACTCCTGATGGATCAAAATATAAGAACCAAAATTATAAAATCCTGGAAGAAAACATTGGGAAGCATCATCAGGAACTTGTGATATTTTAGACTTTATTACAAAAGCATGAGCAACATAAGATAAAATAGATAAATGGTATTCCATCAAAATTAAATATGTTTATGCATCAAAGGACTTCATTATGAAAGTAAAAAGATAACCTACAGAATGGGAGAAAATATTGGAAACTTATTGGAAACTATTTATCCAATAAGTTTTTGTTTACAGAATATAAAAGAAATCCTACAATCAAGAACAGAAAGACAAATGACCCAATTAAAAAATGGGCAAAAAAATTGAATACACATTTCTCCAAAAAAGATATAAAAATGGCCAATACATATTCAAAAAGATATTCAATATATTAGCTCTTAGGCAAATGCAAATCTAAACCACAATAAGATACAATTTCCCACTCACTACAATGGTTACTATTAAGAAAACAGAAAATTTAAAGTGTTGTAAAAGATATGGAGAAGGAGGAACACTCTTCATTACTGGTGGGAATGGAAAATGGTTCATCTGCATGGAAAACAGTTTAGCAGTTCCTCAGAAAGTATAGTAATTATCATACGTCCTGGCAATCCTACTACTGGATATATACCCAAAGGAATTGAAAGCAGGGACACAAACAAGATATTTACAAACTAATGTTTATTGTGGCATTAGTCACCATTGCCAAAAGATGGAAGCAACCCAAGTGTCCATCCACAGATGTATGGATAAACAAAATATGGTATATACATATAAGGGAATAATATTATGCCTTAAAAAGAAAAGAACTTCTGATATACGCAACAACATGGAAGAACTTTGAAGACATTATATTCAGTGAAGTAAGCCAAACACAAAAGGACAAATATAGTATGATCGCACTGATATGTAATAACTAGAATAAGCCAATTCAGAGAGTTAGAAACTAGAATACAATTTACCAGAGACATGGATGGAGAATTAAGGCTTAGTTTGGTATAGAGTTCCTGTTTGGGGTGATGGAAAAGTTTTGGTAATAGATGATGTGTACAATAGCAGAACATTGTGAACGTAATTTACATTACTAAATTATATATTTGAATGTGGTTAAGGGGAAATTTTAGGTTGCATATATGTTACTTCAATAATAATTTAAAAACATGGACTGTATAACACAAACCGTTTAAACCCTCATATAAACTATGGAGTAAAGTTAATAGTATAATTACAATAATACTGTTTCATCAATTGTAACAAAGCTGTCATACTAATCAGTGTTAATAATAGAGAAAATATGTGGGTGGGGTGGACATATGGAGTCTCTTTTTATTTTCTGCATGGTTTCTCTATAAACCTACAAATTCTGTATTAAAATATAATTAAAAAAAAAAAAAAA
>JAQZBX010069308.1:0-15611 GCA_029593785.1 Cabassous unicinctus | reverse complement strand
TGGGGAACCCTGGCACTCTCCAGGCATCCTGCCAGGAGACCCAGACCTCAGGGCTAGCTATCTGCTCTCAGATGCTCCCTCTCCCAAAATTCACCTTATTTAGGTCAACAGTAACAAAAGCCTTTGTCCCCCTCAACCCCTCTCTGATTCATGTAGAGAATAAGAAATTGGCTGGAAAAGTACTCAGAAAAATCATGAAATCATTCCTCTTTATATTGGGTAAGGTTGGATTTAAACTGTTACCCTTTCCACTAACATGTTCCTAGAGACTAACGGGTGGCAACCATCCTTGGACCTACACATCCTCTCTACACTCCTCAAGATCCTCTTTACTCAATAAATACTAGTTGAACTCACATACGGCAGAGCCCTGTCCTCATGTGCCAGCCTAGAGCCATCCACTCTTCTAAAACCCACAATTAGGATGAATAAAATAGAGAAATTACCTAGCAGTGATATTTATGCCTGTGTCACCTCCTCTTTGCAGTCATATGTTTTACAGCTAAAACATGGAGGCAGGAAGGATCAAGAAGTCTACCCAAGATAAGGCTCTGATGGTGTCGTTATTGCACAGAAAACACAGCTGTCTTGGAGGTCTGGCATCATCTCACAGCCCTTTGCAGGAGTAGACTGTGCCTGCCACCACCCCCTCCAGTGAGGCACCCACACACCCCTTGCCTGGCAGCAGCTCAGGCCCCTCCAGGCCTCTGGGCCTCCTCTGAACCAGATGAACTTCCACTCACCTGTACTCCTCACCCTCTGGGAAGGTTCGGTAGGTGGCGATCTCCATGTCCAGGGCCAGCTTGACATTCATCAACTCCTGGTACTCCTTCAGCAGCCGGGCCAGCTCCTCATTGGCCTGCTGCAAGGCGGCCTTGAGGTCCTGAAGCTTGGCGTTGGCATCCTTTAGGGCCATCTCCCCACGCTGCTCTGCATCAGCGGTGGCCGTCTGCACGTTGGCATTCTGGGGGACCAGGGGTCCAATTTAGATTCAAGTGGCATTCACTGAGGGCCTGCCCCGTGTGCTGGGTGCTTCCAAGCCTCACGTTGGGCAGATGAGGAAACTGCAGCTCAGAGAGGTGAAAAGATGCATAGCTGGCCAGTAGAGAGGTCTGGACTTGGATCTAGTTCTAGCATGCCAAGGAGGCCAATTAGCAACACTAACTGTCCGAGGACCTGGCCCAGCTCAGGAGGAGTGGGACTCTCCTTGTACCTCCCTCTTCTTGTATGGGAAGTGAGCACCTTCTGAAAACTTACCTCCTCCAGGAAGTCTTCCTGAATTAGAGACACTCTGTCCCTTCCCAATTCGAGATGTGGGCTTCCTTGGCTGTTCTTCCAATTCAGTCTTTCAGTCTTTACCAATCAACTTCTTTCCCTAACTGACTAATCATGTCTGTACTCAGTATTTCTGCCCTCGTCAGCCTTCGAGCTCCAAGGAGGCAGGGCCTGGG
Organism: Cabassous unicinctus; assembly: GCA_029593785.1. Classification (NCBI taxonomy): domain Eukaryota; kingdom Metazoa; phylum Chordata; class Mammalia; order Cingulata; family Chlamyphoridae; genus Cabassous; species Cabassous unicinctus. The sequence goes on along the minus strand of JAQZBX010069308.1, from coordinate 14,160 downwards.
TCCCATGACAATCTTAGCTCAGTGGCCAGCCTAGAGCTGCCCCCCAGAAAACCTTCGCGGGCATAAGTCTGGGACATGATTTCACTTTTATTAAGGGATAAGCACTGGGTTTTGTGGTGCGAGCAGAAGCCGGCAACCGTGGACACGTGCTTTTCCTCCTTGCTCCCACCTGCTTCTTGAGGCTCTCGATCTCTGCCTGCAGCCTCTGGATCAGTCTGCTGAGCTTGGAGAGCTCGCTCTTGGTACTCTTCGGGTCCAGCCGTGGATTCCAGGTCTCCCAGCTGCGGCAGAAAAGAATCAGCCCTTCTGAAAGCCAGCGGGGAGCTGACAGGTCACCTAATCCAACCCCTTCATCACAGACAGGAAAACCAAGACACAGACGTGTCACTTGTGCAAGGCCACTCTTCAGGAGGCTGGGTGAGGAGCCAAGTGCTCTGACCCCCGCTGCTTCCCCCGCTGCGACAGGCGGCTTCTCCTCCAGCCCAGGATCTGCTGATTGCTGAGCAGCCACCCTGCCCCAGACCGTCTTTATCTCATTGACCCTCACAGCTACACGATGGGGAAGGCATTAGCGTCCCCATTTTACTAATGTAAAAACAGACCCAGACCGCCTGAGTAACATGACCAAAGGCACCCAGCTGCCAAGTGACAGCACTGGGACTGAGTGCAAAGGTTGCAGATGCTGGAGACATCTTCTTCACCAGGAGGCTATAGACTTCCTTGGGCAGAGAAGCCAGGATAAGAGTCAGATGTGGGAGGGCCAGTTAAGTCCGGTTCAGATTGGTGTAATGGGAGCAGGTGTGCAGAATTCCCTGCGCCAGTAGAGTCTGGCTTTGCTCAACCTCCCTCTCCGTCCCCCCACCTCTCTCCCTCTGCGGGGCCAGACACTGCCTTCAGCACCTCTGTATGATCAAACCTGAAGCACACATCCACACGGGACCAGATTAGTGGAGGAGAGGAAGATTTTCTAACATAAAAAAATAAAAACAGAATGCAGCAAGAGGGATTTAGGTTAAAGGTTTCTCAACCTTGGCACTGTTGAGATTTTGGGTGGGATAATTCTTTGTTGTTGATGCACTGTCCTGGGCATTATAGGATGTTTAGCAGCATCCCTGGCCTCTACCCAATAGATGCCAGCAGCACCCTTCTCCCAGCCCCAGGGGTACCAACTAAAAATGTCTGCAGATATTGCCAAATGTCCCCTGGTGGGGGGGTGGGAATGACACTCCCTTCCCTACCCTCAGCCCTGTTGAGATACACTACGTTAGAGCACAGTCAGAGCTCTCTGCCTAGCAAGGGAGGTCTCTGACAATAAGACCGGACCAGTAGGAAGGTGATGGAACTGCCACGCTGGAGATTTAGAGAAGAACAGGTGAGAGGCAGGGTCTTCCCTGGATGGCCTGTGTGGGTAGGGTGATGGGGCAGACAAGGTTCTCCAAAGCTACATGATGACCTCACCCGCCTTGGACTGGCACAGGTCCTCAGCCTCGGCCTTGATCTTCGGGGTGATGTCCTCGTACTGGGCCTTGACCTCGGCAATGATGCTGCCGAGGTCCAGTGAGCGGCTGTTGTCCGTGAACAGCACCACAGACGTGTTGCTGGTACCTGACCGTATCTGGGACAGCTTCTGCAGAGCGGGGCAGACATGCCCACCCCTGAGCATCAACTCGGGAGGGAGGGCTCAGGACTGACTGAGGGTCTGGTTTTGGAGGCTTTGCCAGAGAGCAAGGGCTGCTGCTTTCACTGAAGAAGGAAAGTGAGGAGGCAGATGTTTGAAATGTCCTGGTAGAGAGCAGAGCCACACACAAGGTGGACAGGTGTCTATGTTTTCAGAAGAGATGCGCCTCCTGGGGAATCTCTAAAAGCCTTCTCTTTAGAGGCCAAAGGCAAGTCAGTCCAAGGTTTGGAGATGAGGGGCAAAGTTACTTAGGGCATTGGAGAGGGCCAGCAGGAAGCTGATGTTGTCTAGCAGGGTCTCCACCCTGGGCCCCAGCTCCTCTTTGTTCTGGTAGGCAGTGTCCACATCCTGGGGGAGAATTCAATCACTGCCCCCTCTTCCTGAGCAGGTAGGTTCACCTCCCCCCAATGTGTGAGCTCACTCCAGTCCTGGCAGGAAGAAAGAAGCAGGAGGAAGAGGCCAGGGAGACCTGCCCCCAGGGAGCTCCCACGCAGGGAAAAGGAGACACTCAGCCAGGCACAGGCAGCCATGTGCTAGCATTGCTAAACGGGGCATTTTGCAGGCTGGGCTGGTGAAGACACATTGAGGAAAAACAAAAAGAAGCTCTGGGGGTGAGAGGAAGAAGGTGGATGGGGGGCCATTATACTGAGAGCAGGGGAGAAGTTTGAAAGCTGAGGGAGAGCTTTAAATTTGCTGAAGGCAATTCTATCACACTCAAAGTCTCTCTCTCTTTTTTTTTTTTTTTTTCAGGAGATACCAGGGATTGAGCCCCAGACGTTTACATGGGAGGCAGGTACTCAACCACTGAGCTACATCTGCTCCCCTGTTTTGTTTTGTTTCTTAATCATTTTGTTGTTGTTGTTTTTATTCTTAGGTCAAAGGCTCTCTCTTAATAGCTCCTGGGAATGCACTCCTGAAAAAATAAAAAGCACACGACCAACCATTTCTTTTTTTTTTTTTTGTCCATTTTCCGATCACAAACTCAGGCCTGGTCAGATTCATCAGCCGCACAGGCCTGTCAGGAAGGGACGTGGAAAAAGTCAAGTGGACTCTTTACACCCTCCTCCACGGAGGAATGGGGGAGCAGCCAGGTCCTGAGGCCCCGCCCTGCCCAGCCTGCTCAGGGCCCCTGCCTCCCTGCTCCTCAGCCACATGGCCTAAGAGGCCCTCAAGTTAGCAGAGCTAAGTGCCACCTCCCTCAGCCACCAGGCACCTCTGTTTAGCAGGGCTTTGGGGTGGGAAGGGGAAAGGAGGGCCCTCACCTTCTTCAGGACCCCAGAGTCGTTCTCTGCAGCCATGTGCTTGTTGATTTCCTCTTCACACCTGTGAAAGAAGAGCCCATTTCAGGTACACTTCCTCTGGAACACCCCCAGGGCCCCAGAGCACACCCCCCCCCATAAGTAACATGGACTCGGGGCTCCATGTCCTGCCTGTTCAGTTCGAGGCCTGTGCATGGCAACTCATGACCTCCTGGGTTCCTGTTAGACCCAGTTCATCCAACAGATACGTACTAAGCACTCATTCTGTGCCGGCACCACTTAATAGTGATGGTGATTATTGGACACTGGAGTGGAAGCCCCTGCTTTGTGGGGGTCTATTCTGATTTATCCTGGGAGGCTTCCTGGAGAAATTTGGATTTTAAAGCCTATTTTATAGGGGAAAGGGGGAAAGGGGGAGGATGTTCAGTATATGGGAATCCCCTATATCCTGTATGTGACTTTTCTGTAACCTAAAACTTCTTTGTAAACAAAATGAAAAAAATAAGACAATGGGGGAATAAACAGAAGAAAATATCACTGTACATACAAGACAACAGATCTTGCAGTGATGAAAGACATAATGTCAAAAAAATGTTTTTTAATTTTATATTTTTTATTTTATTATTTTAAATAATAAGTGACAGAATAGAGCTTAATCAAGGCACTCAGAATCCAGAGCCTGTACTCTTAATCACACAGCAAGTTGCTTCTCATTTTAAAGCATATTGACAGGGAAAATGAAATTCTATAGCCCAGCAGACTTGGAAGGGAGCTTCGAGATGCCCTAGTCTGGGGAGGGTGGTAGGTGTTACCTGCTTTATAAGGTTCATGAATGTGCTTCAGGGTACATTGGAACCCCAAAAATTATAGAAAGATAGATAGATAGATAGATAGATAGATAGATAGATAGATAGATAGATAGATAGATACATACATACATACATACATACATACATAGATCTGTGTGTGTACTCTTTCATTATTCCCAAAAAAGTTCCTGCCCCAAAATAAGCCATGAGCCACTGTTTAAAGACTGAGATATTGAAAGTCGGTGAGGGTGGGGTAAATTCCTACAAGCCCACAACTGGCTGCAACAGCATCAAACTGGAGCCCAGGCCTCCTGGACCCTAAGTCAGGCATCACCCACGGGCCAGGCCTCCATCATCTGCCCCATCCCACCGCCACCCCATCCCACCCCCAGTGTCTGGGCAGCACACACTTCTTGAAGTCCTCCACCATCTCCTCCATACTCCTCAGCTCCCCCTCCAGCTTGTCCTTCTCATTGAGCTGCCCACCCAAGCAGGCCTTGAAGTCACTGATGTCATTCTCAAAAAAAGGCTCAAGGCTGTGACCATTGGTGTTGGAACCAGAACCCTGCTCTTGCAGGAGGTGCCACTTGGTCTCCAGGACCTTGTTCTGCTGCTCCAGAACCACACCTGCCACCAGATAAGAAAAGAGCATCAGGGAGCTGCTGGAGCCAGCTCCAATCACAAGGCCTCTTGACTTCCCCTGAAACAAAGTCCCAGTGGTCTCTCTGGCAGGACTGTACTGTCCATGCTTCAAGAGCTTACTGTGAATCCTTTGTGAACAACAGGGTTGGTGGAATAGGGGAGATAGAGCTCTATTTTTCAGAAAAGGAAACTGAAACTCAGAGATAACCATGGTCACGCAATGAGTTAGTGACAAAACAACAGAACCAAGATCTCTTATTACTTAGGCTCAGTGATCATCCAAAACACCATTCATTTATTCATCAGTCACTTACTACTCAACAAAAAAACAGGAGATTCCAATATCCTACAGCAGATGCAGCTTCCAGGAAGTTGCTTACAATACTGGCTTCCCTCTACTAAGGTAGGGAAATGGAGTAAACAGCAAAGAAATGGCTCTTAGGCAGCCCTTTTTCCAGGAACAAGAGTTCCGAATGCACCTAGAGTAGACCCCCCCTGCCAAGCCTGGTCCCTGAGCCCAGCCTTTTAACCAAACCACCAGCTAAAGATGTTGCAAACTTTCATTTGCTGTAAAACATTTTGGCACACAAGTACAAAGCCAAACATATAAGGAGGTAGAGTGTACGTATCAGTCAATTGGTTGATCAACAAACATTTACAGCTACAAGCATATGCTAGGCCTTGTGTTGGACACTCAGAACCCCAAAACCTAGGAATCCACCTTTAAGAATGGAAACTGCTTCTGAGAAGGCCTTGGGCCACCAAACTTAGCCTTCTGTGAAGGACCAGCATTTTCAGCATACCTTTCTATCTTTCTGTAAATGAATTTATCCAGAGACCCAGGTGTCAGCTGGGAACAAGCCAAGTGCCCTTGGCAAGTCATGTAACTGTCAAAAGCTTCGCCTCTAGAAGAGGTATGATGTTCTCATTTTAAGACCGACTTCTCCTCCTTCAGCTTTGCCCAGGACACTTACTTATGGTGACAAGACTCCCAGTGAGTCTCTAAAAACACTTTCTTTAAAGTCTAATATTATCTCAGGGCTGCAAATAGACATCCACACAATGTACCCAAGAGTACTGCTAAAACTCTCAGCAGCCACCCAAGCCTAAATATGATATAGTCTCACTACAATTGTCACAGTCTCCTTTGCATGGAATATCCAGAGCACAGAAATCCCTATATAATATCTCTTCAGCTCTGCCCTCACAAGTATTCATGTGTTCAAATGTCCAGTGCCCTCAAACTTGCAGTTCCTCACACTGAAGACTTCCTGAGAGAACTACTGAAGGAGGAGGTACCCTCCATCCCCACTCCATCCTTTTCCTTAAGCTGGTGACAGATTAATTCATCTCTCAGATACAAATTCCAGCCTTGGCAGAGTTGGCCTCTCTTTCAAAGATGAGCAGCTCACAATGTCCCTGGGATAGAGGAGGAATTTTGGGTTTCAGAGGGCAACAGTGAGGCCACATCAATGATGGCAATATGCAATTCTAGGAGCCAGAATTTCAGCAGCAGCCTCAGTGAGCCACAGTGATAGGGCATGTGGATGGGACACACACCAGGGTCTTTGGGTCCTCTGCTGCCAGGTTAAATGGGTCTACCACTTGCTGGGACACCACAGAGGCCTTGACATAGGATGAACTCACAAATCCTTCCTCGGATTCTTAATGAAAGGAGGAAAAAGAGATCAACCCATTTGAGCCAGATTTTCTCACTGTTCAGTTGGCCTAAGGTGGGCTCACCTTGTCAATGAAGGAGGCAAACTTTTTATTGAGGATCTTGATCTGCTCCCATTCCTGGGTCTTTGCTTGCCCAATCTAGGGGTCTGTCTCTACATTGGGGGGCTGCAGGAGGCTCTGGTTGACAGTCACTTCCTGGATTCCACCTGGGAAGCCACCTGGACCACCTGGGCCACCAAAGCCACCAGGGCCACCGAAGCCACAAGGACCATCAAAGCCCCTGGCTCCTCCAAAGCTACTAGCTCTTCTTCTGAAACCCCCAGCTCCTCCTCCAAAGCCTCCAGCTCCTCCAAAGCCTCAGTTCTGCCACCAAAGCCTCCACTCATTCCTTTTCCACTACCTCCAAAACCACTACCTCCTAAACACCCTCCACTGGCACCCCCCCGAACCTGCCAGGCCAGGCACTGCCTCCAGACACACTGGTGGAGAACTTCTTGTTCCCACCAAGGTCGTAGAACCTCCTGCTCCCACAGTGCTACATTATGGCACTGGCAGAAGACCCACTGCTGCTCCACCCTTAGTGGGAAGCCAATGAGGACCTGGTGGAGCTGATCTGGCTCTGGCCAGACACCACGGTAGAGTAGCCACTGAAGCCCTGGTGGCGGCCTCCACTGGAAGACCTGCTGGATTACTGGGCTTGGTGACTCATGGTGAACAGCAAGGTATTCCACAGAAAGGGTGGTCTAGGAAAGCTGGAGGGAACTCAGAAACCTTCTGAAGTTTGGGCTGAGGATGACCCTTATCTAGGGCTGAGGAGCTTGGCCAGCTGCATGGTACCACCCAACTAATTGAGGTATTATCAGTTTGCATTGCCTGGCAGCAAGAGGTTGAGTCCAAAATTCCCAACACACCTTGACAATCACCCCAAATTTCCAAATTGCTTTGTTTTCCCAGAGTTGCTTACATGAGAGAAGCTTAAGTTGGGAGAGGGGCCATCCTGCAGGGCTGGACACAGCTCCTAGTCCTTGGGAATAACAGGTCAGCTTTCACCTCCTCTCTTCTGTCCCCACGGCCACTCTGCCAGCCCACGCAGCCTCAGGAAGTCACAGGAATGGATGCAGACCCCCAGAGAGTGCTGGACCCCAACCAAAGACCTTGGGGGAGAAAGGAAAAGAATGTGAGGGCTGTGAAGGAGAGACACTGAGGAGAAGAAAGACACAGAAGTTAGAGAAACACAGCAGTGATCTTTGGGGATTTTGCCATCCAGGGAGGAAAAGCTATACAACTGAAATACACAAAGGAGCAGGTTTTCAAGTGCAGATGCCCCCAGAACCTGGAGTCTGAGGGGCCTTGGAGGGCCAGTTGGGGTGGGGGAGGGGAGAAGTCTGAGAAAGCTCCATGGAAAGCTAAGACTGAGGAGTGGGGGGAGAAGAAGTGAAGGTTGCACCCAGGTTCTGTGGGAAGGTGTGAGCAGAAGGGAGAGGGGCATCTGAGGAGGGGGTGCTGGAAGAAGGTCACTATCAGGGAAGAGGGTGTAGACAGGCAGGCCCAGGCCAGGCAGGTCACAGGCCTTTCTTCATCCAAGCCCATATTAGGAAAAGGAATCCAGGATTTCCAAGGCCTCCTTTCCTCAGCTCACATGCGAGACATCACCACCGCCACCTAAGGAGCAGGGTTCCTCACCAGTAAAACTTAAGAATAATGATACCTTATTACAGTTGTCTAGAGGATGCGCTATGAGAAGAGTCCTCGGTAAATTGCAGTGTATGGGATGACTATTGGTTACTTTTAGTTAGTAACTTCTCCTTCCCTTTGGAAGCAAAGACCAGCCTTGGGGACTCCACTCCTGACTGTAAAACCCAAGGCGCTCTCCAGAGGATGGGTCTCTACAGAGGCCACCTCCCATCTCCCTTCTTAAATGATCTGCCCCTGTTCCCTCTTCCAAATGGACCCTCCCAAGTCACGCTACTCCAAGGACGCTTCCCTCATTTACCGCACCTCCTCCCCTTTCTTCACCCCCTTACTTCCTGGCTGCTTGCTACCTTCAACCAGGTGTGCAGGGAAATCTCTCTCTAGTGAGCTAACTGGAGGAGGGGCAGGTTAAACCAGTGACAAGTCAAACTTTGGAGCAGTTCCTAATAATACGCTTCTGTTCTCTTCAAGCCCACAATGTCGTACAAGACCCTCCAGTAAAGTAGGCTAAGGAAGTGAGGCCAAGCAGAGGTTCTGCCTGAGCCAGCTCTCCCTTCCCCAGAATTCAGGGGTGTCATACTTCCAGACTTTCTGCACACACATACAGAGAGAGAGACAGAGACAGAAAGAGACAGAGAGAGAGAGAGAGAAGCAAAACACACATACTGTACATACTCACACTAACACTCAGTACAGACACATACACTCTTGTCACTGTACCCTGCCCAGCGCTCTTGTCCCCCCAAAGCACTTTATGTCTCAGATGAGCATTGTCTTCCTTGCCATCTTCAAAACCCAGGTGCCTGCCCCATTCTCCAGGGCCTGCTTCCTGACCAAGGCATCTTTCTAGTCCAAGAAACAAAGATTCAGCAGCTGGATCCAAATAGAGACACAGATGTAGAGACAGGAGAGCAGACCCTATCCCGACTCAGCCACTAACTGAGTCTTCTCCTTGCTGGGCCTCAGTTTCCTCCTCTGAACACTGAGGGCAGAGATTTTCCAATTGGGCCCTACTGAAGCCCCGGGGTTCAAAGGAGGTTGGGAAGAAAGGGGAAGCCAATGGGCAGCGCTGTAGTCTCACTACCACCATCATCCCAACTCCCTCCATTCTGATCTCTTCAAGAAAGAATTCTGCTCTTTGGGCATCTACGCCCTCTCAATCAGAAACAGAGTGGGCATCACCACCCCAAAATCCTCAAGATGAAGGAATGAACACACATAAGCGGGGAATGCAACTGTGGACTAAAGTAGACTTATTATCATTCTGTTACAGATTTATGATTACTCTAGCAATGGAAGAGCTTGTATCATTGATATAAAGACAGTGGCCACCAGAGTTTCTGAGGGGAGGGAGAAGGAAGAATAAGTGTAACATGGGGTACCTTGGGGACATTGGAATTGTCCTGCACGACATTGCAATGACAGACACAGGCCATTTTGTCAAAATCTATAAAATTGTGTGCTGCAAAGTGTAAACCATAATGTAAACTATAGTTCATGGTTAGCAGCAATGCTTCAATATGTGTTCATCAACTGTAACAAATCTTACACACTAATGAAAAATGTTGTTAATGGGAGAAAGTATGGGAATCCCCTATATTTTAACGTAACATTTATGTTACCTAAAGCTTCTTTAAAAATAAAAAATTAATTAAAAACAAAAGTTTACAAAGCTCCTGGGCCCAAGGCCCTTTCTCACGCTGACATCCATGATGCTGAGGATAGAGTTGGGGGGTCAGGCCCGGGGAAGGCAATGGAGGGGCGGTTTGGGGGGCAGGTAATAATAACACAACACATAAAGCTGCTCTTTTGGCAACATGTGGGGTGACCCTGACTCCAAATTCTAAACAGTGCTTTGGGTGTCAAGCATGGCTTATGCTTTCATCACAAGAGACCCTGAGAGCAAGTGAGGACAGGTCCCTACCCTGTCTTCCCGTCTCCACTTACCATTTTTCAGATCCTTGTTGCTGAAGGGAAACACTCGAGGACAATTGACTGGTTTCCACCCCATGACAGCTGTCAATGGCCTGGCCCAGTTTGAATATGTTGAAAAGCCAGTTTGCATTTTAAACATCAAGAACAAATTCCAAAGAGTTTGGAGAGGAAGACTAAGACTCTAATGAGGGCCCATCCCAAATCCCTTCCCCCACACCCAGAGACCGCAAGAGCCCAGGTGCTCTGCTCTGTTGCCTCTCAGAGAGAGAAAGAGGGTGTGCTGCTGGCAGTGGAGTCTCCACCCCCGGAATTAGCCCAGATGGGCCTTTCCCGAAGGTGATGGCACAAGGGTCCCAGGAGAGACTCCAAGCCCTGCACGGCTCCCTCTTGGCTGTGGCTGTCTCCCAGGCTAGCACTGGGACCAAGACCATCTCTGTTCTGGGAAAGCTGTATCATCATGGGGGGGGGGAATCAGAAAGGAAGAGGAGCAATTGTTCCTGCCCTCAGCTCCCCCCACCCCCACCCCAGCCCCTCAAGGAAACCAGGCACTCGAGGCACACAAGGCTAAGGACAAGCCTGAGCCACACACAGCACAGCAGCCAGCAGATGAACCTTCTGGGGCCCGGAGAGAGGGGGAAGGGGCTGTGCTTGTGCAAGAAGGCTGCCTAGGGGAGAAGCGTGCACACCTGTGTCGGGATGAGAGCCTTGGCAGAGGTGGCAAGGGTGGCAGGATTGTGAAGTTCTCGGCTCTGGGCTCCTGGGCAGACTGTTCTGCTCTGTGTCTACAAGTGGAAGGAAAGCTGGTCCTGAAGGGAATGTTCTTCCATACCAGCTGAGTCTGCAATTTGTGGCATCTGGAGCCTAAGACAGAAGGTCTTGGGCCAGGCAGCTACAGCCTAGAACTTGGCTCATCCCTGAAGGTGAGTGCTGCTGAAGGGGGAGGCAGCCTCCTCCAGTTGCCCAGACCCACCCACCCCAGAAGCCCAGCAGAGCAGCGCCGTGGAAAATACCCTGGACAGAGGCAGGAGCCCCGAGTTCTAGATCCTTCTATCCAGTTCTAGATTCCTCTGCTCTGGATAAACCTCTGCTTTGCCTGCTGAGTCGAGCAGTTGGGGTGAGGTAAGCGCAGAACAGTGCTTTGTAAACTGAACAGGGAAGTGCTGTGTTAACTGAGGAATTACAATAGCAGCTACAAGTCAAGGAATGCCTAGTAGGTGGCAGGCTCGGTTCTTATCTCTTTACTGAGCTTCTCCCATTTAGCCCTCACGGCAACCCTGTAAAGAAGGGTTTGTAGCTCCATTTTACAAATGAGGAAAACTGAAGCTCAAAGAGGTTTAAGAATTTGTCCAAAGTCCCACAGCCAGCAAGCGCTCAAGCCAAGCTTACAATCCAGTTCTGTCCCAAGCTGGAACCAAGAAATCTGAGACTTGGGCCTCTGGGAAATGCTCCATGTGTGGGACCCACCAGTTTTCTGTGTCTGTTTCTATATAGACCTCAGCTCACGGAACAAGCTCTGCCTGAACTATTGACTCACAGCTGAACATGTTTGGGAAATGGAGGATGGTTTGACATTATTTAAGTTAAAGCAGAGCTTGTGGAATAGGGAAAAAGGACACAAGAAGGACCCCACACAACTTGTCCAAGCTCAATCTTCAGGAGGGCATTTTGCATTCTTTCCCCAGCAAACGGGATGGTTTGTGCTGCACCAACTCCCTCCTTCCTGGTCATGATCAAAGACCCGATTTTGCAAGCTAACAGCCAGGAGAACCACATTCTGGAGCCACGGGCCACCGTGACACTCAATAGTTCACAGCCTGTGTGTTTGATTCCTCCCCAGACATTATGAGGTCCCAGCAAGAAGTCTCCTCCACCCTCCCCTTCATCCACTCATCTAGCTGCCACTTCCCGAGCACCAACTCTCTGCTCGGTGCTAAATCCTGTAGCTGGTTCTTCCTCTTTCCTGTGGGTCATGAAGAGTCCTTACTCTTTCATCCCAAATCAACCCCCTTATTTAGGAACCAGCACAAGGCCCAGCCCCACCATGGTGCCTTCTACGACCAGCCTGGCCCTTGAGCTCTCCTGTCCTCCAGTTCCTGGAACACCTGGTGGCCCTACCATGCCCATAAGTCCCCTGTGGACATCTTACTTTGCCCCAACCAGTGTGGAAGTCCTTGGCCGGCAGACCCTACACCTGGAACATACTCCCCATCACCCCCAGACAGCCTTACACAACTCAGGAAGTTCTTGGTTCCCCAAAAAGCCAAGCCACAGCCTCACAAACATCTATGCCAACACCTAATTGTTTCTTGCAGTCATGTCGTGTTTTCACCTTTCTGAAGCCCTTTCACGTATTTGACTCAATAGACAAATGGGCCAACATACTGGACACATGTAAACATACCCTCTCGTGACTCACAGACAAACTTATTTCATACAACCTGTGACTCCAAATGAAAACGATAAGAGCATTGAGCATGAACGAGGTTTGAAGACTGATGCAGTTGGAAGGTTGATGCTTTTCCCACCTGCCCTTTGGCTCTGCTTTCTGTCAAGAGGCATGAAAATTAGAGCAGGAGTGAGGGTCAGGCAGGAGGGGAGCTCCAGCACAATGTGCAGAAGGCTTTATTTCCCCTGGGACTTAACTCCCTTCAAGGGCTGGAAGTCCATTTGGCCATCTCTCCAAATACTCATTCATTCACTTATTTGCTCAGTGGTCACTTGTTGAGCACCTATTTGCAAGGGGTACCAAGATACCCAAGAGGATGGACAAGACACCGTCCATGGTCTGGAGGAACACAGGTGAGTTGAGGGTGTCAGGCATGCAAATGATTCCTTACAGCACATCGTGGTCAGTGTTAGTGACAACAGATCAAACAAAGTAGAATGGGCATGAGAGGGAGAAATAATTAACCCAGCCGAAGGGGTTGTGGAAGGCATCATCTATAGAGAAGGTTCATTTTGAGTGGGATATTGAAGGATGAATAGAAGTGGGCCCAGTGGGTGGAGAATAGGAGAAAGGCACCCAACAGAGAGGGGGGGAATACAAATGCGGGTGGAGGGAGTGTTGGTGAGGCATCCCACGTGTCTGCAGAATAGGAGACATGGAGAAGGAGGAATGGTGATGGTGAAGGAGGTTGGTGCCAATGGTCATGGTCTTTCTGAGCATTGCTGTAGAGGTGAGAACGTGTTCTATGAGCAGTGGTCCTCAATGCCGATGACACATCAGGGCTACTGGGAGGCTTTAAAAATCCAGATCCTCAAGCCCAACTCCTGACCTCTTAAATCAGAATCCTAGAGAGCGTGGTACCAAGCACTTGTATTTTTTTAAAGCTCCAGTTTTGCTTCAGTTTGAATGGACTGAATCTGTAAAGAAAGCAATTTTATTAAGAAGGAAAGTCCGTGTTCTTTCTGGAACTTTCATTGTGAAAGGCTGGGGGAAGGATAAGAGAGCCACCTTTCCTATCCCCAAACCAGACAGAGAGTTTTACCCAAGAGGCAGACTGAGTATTCAGCCTTTTCATGCAAACTCTGATGATTGCAAAGCACCACCAAAGTAATTAAAGGGGGCAGGATCTTCAAAACACATCATTAAGAAAAAGAAAAGGCAAACCACATACCAGGCCAAAATATTTCACAATATGGATATCTAACGGATCTCAAAAACATTATGATGAGCAAAAGAAGCCAGACAGAAAAGAACACAATCTGTAGGATTCCATTTAAGTGCAATTCTAGAAGGGGAAAAGCTAATCTATAGTGACAGAAAGCTCTGGGGGTTGGTGATGATCGACTGCAAAAAGGTATGAGAGAACATTTCAGACGATGACACTGTTCTCTATTTTGATTGTGGTTGTGGTTACGTGGGTATACACATTTGTCAAAACTCATTGACTGTACTCTGAAATGGGTGCATTGTAACTCTAAAAAAGTTTATTTTTTAGTGGGGCAGAAAGGATACAGAAAAGACAGTAGAAGACAGCAAGTGCACACAGCTGTTCTTTGGAATAGCTCTTCCAAGGAACATTACTGCATTTATTTCTCCCTATATACACTGGACCTTAAGTCCCTGTATTAGTCAGGGTTCTCTCAGGAAACAGAATCAACAGGAGATATCTGTCAATAATATGAGATTTTAAAAGAGTCTCTCACGTGACCGTGGGGATGCACAAGTACAGGCTCCACAGGCAGGCTGCAAACCAGTGGCTCCGATGAAAGTCCGACGAAGGGTCGTTGATGAGTTTCTGGGAGAAGTTGCCTGTCTAACAACCAACAACGAGCTGGGAAATTCTCTCTGAATGTTGAAATCACTTCCCCTTTTAAGTCATTCAACTGATTGGATAAAAGCACCACCCATTGATGATGTAATCTCCCTGATTGATGCAGATGTAATCAGCCATCCACGCAGTAAACTCACTGGTGATTGAAGTCCATAAATGCTCTTGTATTACAATTAGCCCAGTGCTTG
>JAQZBX010069307.1:0-15605 GCA_029593785.1 Cabassous unicinctus | reverse complement strand
ACTTAAAAAAAAAAAATATATATATATATATATACATATATATATATAAATAACATTTATGTAAGCAAATGTACATATATGCATATATATTTATGTATCATTTTACAAATATTGGTATGTATTGTGAAAAATTTGATTTTTACCCACAATAAAAAAATAAAAAATAAATAAATAAAAAAGAGGGCAATGGGTATGATGGGGCTGAACAACTGCTATATTAAGATGCTGAAACTGAGTAGCACATGTTCCTGAAAATGGACTCAAATAGCAATAATAACACAGAAGTCCAACTTGGTTTGGCAAAGGGTAAGACCATAATGGATCATTTCAGTGTCAAGAATAATCGAAGTATTAAATAGCTAGCAAAAGAAATAAAAGCAAACTTCTAACCATGGAAACTGCCTGCATTTGAGAGATTGACCATAAAGCAATTAAATTTAAAAAAAGAAAAGAAAAACCCTTCTATTGCATACTGGGAGAAAGCTCTTTTTGCTATAGAAAATAGCTCCAGTTATTTTTTGTATGGCTTTTTACTGTTTTTGAAGCATTCATGTACTCCATTTCATTTAACTCTTACAACAGTCTTGTGAGGTGGGCAAGGCAGAAAAACTTATCCTCATGGTATAGATGAGAAAACTGTGGCTTTTAGAGTGATTTTTATCAAGGTCAAATAAATATTAAACCTCTTTATTGGTTAATTCTTCTGGTTGCAAGGAATAAACACCAATTTGAGTTGCTTAGACATAAAATAATTCAGTAACAGGGATTCCCTCCAGCTAAAGAAGCCATGAGAACTGGCCTTGGGAGGGCTGGGCCTGGGCCTTCTCCTGCAGGGGTTGGGGATCTTTTCCCCAAAGCTTTCATGAAGATGACTCTGCAGCCAACCTCCAGGATCTGAGGCTCTGAACAAATTTCAAGTTCCCAGAAGAGAGAATCCTATTGGCTGGCCAGGTATCTAACCCCATGTCAACCAATTGTGGCAGGGTGGCAAGGTCACATAGGATAAGCACGGTGTATAAGGCCCCGATCTTATGGGTCAGGGAGAACAGCGTCTAGAGAGAGGAAAATCATCATGGAGCTGAACAGCTCCCGAAGTCCCACCCCTTGGTTGCCCAGCACATTCTGACCTTCCCGTGTGTGTTAGTTTCCTAAGGTGGTTGTAACAAATGACCCCAAACTTGGTGGTTTAAAGCACCAGAAATGTATCGCCTCACGCTTCTGGAGCCTAGAGTCCCAAATCAAGGTGCTTAGAGCACCATGCTCCCTCTGAAGGTTCCAGGAGAGGGTCTTTCCTGCCTCCTCTAATTCTGGTGGGCCCAGGCCTTTCTTGCTGTGGTAGCATAACTCTGATCTCTACTCCACCTTCACATGGCTGTCTTCTCCTTGATGTCTCTCTGAATCTGCATCGCTTGTTTGTTTGTTTGTTTGTTTGTTTGTTTGTTTGTTTTTTACGATGTACCAGGGGTTGAACCCAGGACCTTGTACATGGGAAGCAGGTGCTCAACCCCTGAGCTACACCCATTCCCCATCTTCTTCTCTTCTTTAAAGACACCGTCCAGTATGACCTCAAGTTAACCAGTTCCATCTGCAATGACCCTATTTCCAAATAAGGTGTCATTCTGAACTACTAGGGGTTAGGACTTCAACATATTTTTTAAAATATTAAACAAATCAATTTTGTTGATACATATTATTAAAGCATAAATCCATCCAAAGTGTACAATCAGTGGTGTTTGGTATAATCACATAGTTGTGCATTCATCACTTCAATCATTTTTAGAGCATTTTCATTATTCCAATAATAACAATAAAAACAAAAAACAGACTAATGAACAAACAAAAAAAGTCATCACCTCTCAACCTCTGTTTCCCCTGCCATACATAATTGCTATTCTGTTTCTGTCTTTCTAATTTATTTATGTTTATATTTTGTAGAAACAGTCTTATATATGCAATATTACCCATACTCATATGTCACATGAGGTTTCACTATGTTATACAGCCCCATGTTACGTTTTTTAGCTTTCCTTCTAGTAATATACATGTCCTTAGAGTTTCCCTTTCAACCACTGTCATATCCATATAATAGCACTGCTAGTTGCAAACACTATGATGTGCTTTCACTATTTCTATTCATTTCCAAAGATTTACAAACAACCTTTTTACCAATTCTGCACAGATTAACCCTCAGCTTTCCATTCTCTACCCTTATTCTATTTTCTGGTGACCTATGTACTAATTATTAACTCCATTTCATTCATAATAAAGCAATCATACAGTATTTGTCCTTCTGTGTCTGCCTTGCGTCACTCAACATAATGTCCCCCAGGTTCATCCACAACATATCTTTTTGAGGGACACGATTCAACCCATGCATTATGCATGCAACATGCCCAGGAATAACATGATGCAAAATACACAGCCACAAGTATCCTCACTCACTCCCCAATGGAGGCAACTGGAACTCATGCCCAGCTAACAGTCTGCAGAGGGACTAGCAACTTATCAAATGTGAGTCCTTCTTTTCTGCACTCACAGATAACTCCATTTCCCAGCCTCCCTTGGAATCAGTCGTGGCAAGTGACCGAGTTGTAGTGAGTGGAGTGTGAGCAGACACGTTGGGCATCCCTTCCAGATCCTATCCTCCTTGCCCTTCACTGACTGATGCAGGCAAATACAGTGACCTTGGCTGCCACATAGGGAAACGCCACAAGGAGGAGGAAACCTGGGTCCCTGGATCAGTTCTTGGAGGAGAGGCACCAATGGATCAGGAATAGTCATTTGGAAATTTAGAAGAGCAACAAACAAACTTCTGTGAGGTTTGAGCCCTTTTACATGCTTGGTTTCAGTTTTATAGCAACTAGTGTTATCTTAACCAATCCAGAGAGCCATGCTAAAGGCACACTGTTCAGAGTGTTCCCAAACCCCAAGTGATGCTCACTTCTCTCCTTCATTCCATTACATCATTTTTCTCCCTATCGACACCCTGCAGACCTCACCACCACCACCATACATTAAATAAAGGAGTAGGGAAAAGGAAAGAGGAAACCATGTTAGGCATGAGTCGGAGACCTAGGGGCACATCCAGCTCTGTAACTACATCTTTTGCTCACAGTGATTCCCTTGTCTGTGGATACAGCCTCTTCAACCCACAGGAGTGGGCTACAGGCAGCCATGTCCATACTGTGTGAGCGTGCCTCCTCAGGGCTGATAGGCTAGGTGCAGATCCCTGATCTCAATGGGCCAATCAGCTTCTCTCTTCTGGGAATCTGGGATTTGAATGAGTGCAACAGAGACCAGGAGATGAGAACTAACCACATTAATAACAAAGTTGTAGAGGAAAGGTCTAGTAATTCCTGGAGTTGACATCAGTAGAGATAACCAGTTCCTATCTTTCTTGAGTTGAATTGTTCCGCTCTTCCAATTAACCTGGCAATAAATCCCCCTTTATGCTTATACTTAAAAAAAAAACAAACTTGCAAATAAAAAAACTCTAATGTAAAAGTCAGTTCCAGAAGAAGGAATTTGTTGATTTCCTCCATACTCAAAGAAGGAGCTCTTCAGCCATTCATTCATTCATTTAAAGACTGTTTATTGAGCTTCTACTATGTAACTGGCTTACTGTGCTAGATAATAAGGATTCAGTGATGAGCAAAGCAGATCTGGTATCTGCCTTCCTGGTATTTACAGCCTAGAGGGGAGAGAGGCATTAGTTGGGTAATCTCACTTAGGAAAATATAATTACAAATTAAAATGAAGGAATCAGATCCATGAAAGATCATAGCAAAGGACCAGCCTGGCTTGGGAGACTGGAGGAAATGACGCTTGGGCTAAGACCTGAACACTGAGGAGGTGTTAACTCATGGGAGAAGCAGTGCAAATATTTACAGAACTCTGTGATAGGAGCTTAAATTTAAGAAGTACACCAGGAGTACCGTGGAGCCCAACAAAAGTATTTTAATTTCTCTGACAGAAACAGAAAAGGTGACTCATAGCAGGTGACATTTCATTTGAGTCCTAAAGTTTCAAAAGAGGTTTGCAAGAAGGAAAAGGGGGAAGGGCATTCCAAGCAGAGGAGGAAAGCAAAAGGCATGAAGCTATCAAAGGATCAGAACAAATAGTTCTGCATGGCTGGAGCATTTAGGGGAAGGATATTTGTGGGATAAATCATCGGCAAGAAAACTACAGGGCCAGATCCTAAAGGACCTGACATAAGTCATCCTAAAGTGGTTGGATTTTATCCTGTGGGCAACTGGGAGTCAGAGGAAGATGATCACGGGGAAGCACAATAAGCTGTGGGCTTCAGAAAGTTCTCTCTTCTTGAGTTCATTCTCAAGAAGAGATTGGACCCTGGAGAGAATGGAAGCTGAAGGGCCAATAAGGAGCCATGAACCACCTTCATCATTTACCAAGCAATCTACTGCAGGCCTGAAGTGTACCTAACCAGAGCTTTCATGGGACAAGGAATAGTTTGAAGTGTCTTTCCAAAGCCCTCCTCTCCTTCCCAGCCCATTGCTGCCATCTTGGTTGGTCCCTCATTGCAACAGGTGTGGCTTGTTGCCACAGCCTCCTAACTGGCTTCTCTGCCTGTAGACTCCCCCTTTCAACCTTGTTCCACATTTTGGCCTGCTGGTTATGCAACCTGGGACACACAGCTGATGTATCCCTCCCCAGCTCAGAGAGGTGGCTCATTGTGTCCCCATTGTATAGCCCATTGCCTCCAGGATCAAACCACACCTCTCTACCCACCATCTCTCTAAAGCTGACTCTCTGCTCAGCTTTTTATAAACATTATCTTTAATCCTCTCCACACAAGGTAAGCATTATTGCCGGTATTTTACAGCTTTGAAAAGGTCAAGTTGGCAAAGGTCACAAGTTAGTAAATTAGGGAATCACATTTTGGAGCCGGGTCCATCTGATTCCAAAGCCCATACCCTTTTCATTCAGCTATGTGAACTCTAAGCCAAGTAGCCTGGATTATGAGGCCATGGTTCCCAAATAGTGCCCCTGAACCCCAGCATCACAAAAACTGATCCACAGTATTGTTCACATAAAATTTTAAAAGGCCGGTACTACTATTTTCCCAAACCACAGAAAATCATCAAATGTTGTTAATTGTATATATGCACCCTCTGTAAGTTTTAAAAATTTTTGGTGCCTGCTGCCCCTTGTCTAAACTAGATTTTTGTATAGGCTACAAGTCCCCACTAATTTTATGGTTATTTTAATCTACTCTGCCTCCTAAATAGATTTGAAATCCAGTGAGCTAAACTACCTAGCTAGTGGGAAAAGAGGGAAATGAGGCTAGAGATGTTGTTTGGGGTCAGTAGGCTCTGAAAGCCTGCCTAAGAAGCCTTAGGTATTACTCTCTGGGGTTGCCCTAGCAAATTATCACAAACTGCATGGTTTAAAACAACAGAAATTAATTTTTGTACGTTCCTGGAGGCCAGAAGTCTGATATCAAGGTTTTGGCACGGCCACGCTCCTTCCTAAGGCTTTCGGGGAGTATTCTTCTTTGCCTCTCCCAGCTCCTGCTGGCTCCCGTGGCCGTTCACCTTCTTTCTTGCATGTCTGTGTCCTTTCTTTTACAAGGACACCAGTCATTGGATTTAGGGCCCTTCCTAAATCTAGGGCAATGTCATCTCAAAATCCTAAACTTATTCTGAAAAGACTCCATTTCTTTAAAAAAAAAAAGGTCACATTCGCAGGATTAGGACTTGGTCATAGTTTCTTGGGGCAGGAGAAGGGCACGTTAGAGCAGGCATCTTGGGTGGCTTTCGAACTAGGGAAAGGCCCGATAACGGCTGTGGGGCAGGAAGGTGACTCTAGCCACGGGGTCCAGGAAAGATGAGAGCAGAGCTTCTCAGAATGCCCCAGGCCACACCCCAGACCCACAGCCAGAACCTCTGAGCAGGGGCCCCATCTCATCGAGCAACCAGGTTTTAATGCACGTCGGCATTTGAGAATCAGCAGATCAGAAGGAAGAGAATTTGGAGGCGTAGAAATCAGTTAGGTGTCCATGGAGGTTCCCCAGAAGAGAGGCAGTGAGAGAAGGCTTCCCAGAGCGGGAGCAGAGGAAGTACGAGAGATGGGAGAGGTAGAAAGCAACTCGCTGAGAGGGAGGAGGGGGAGATGAAATTCAGCTCAGGGATTCCTGACCAGGACCTCTGGGAGAACGGTGGTGCCACCAACAGAAACAAGGAAGGTGGGAGGAAAAGCGGTTTGGGGGA
Organism: Cabassous unicinctus; assembly: GCA_029593785.1. Taxonomy (NCBI): domain Eukaryota; kingdom Metazoa; phylum Chordata; class Mammalia; order Cingulata; family Chlamyphoridae; genus Cabassous; species Cabassous unicinctus. The sequence goes on along the minus strand of JAQZBX010069307.1, from coordinate 9,375 downwards.
AGATTACAAATGTTTGTGTGTGGCCACTTTGAAACGGAGGTACCGACGGGACATCCAAGTGGGCGGGGAAACGATGTCATCAGCATATCCTTCTGTGGCATGGTCCATCTAAGGCTGGCTCGCACATTTGGAAACAGTCGATGCTGATGAGACTCGAGGCAGGGGTCAGGTCTTCTGGGAATCTATCAACTTTCTCTGCGCGTGGCCACAGATGACACCCCTCGCTCAGCACCACCTGCAGATAGGGGCCATCAGACACCCAAAGGTAGGGAGAGATGGGAGAGGAGGATGACGGCACCACGACAGATGCAGCCTCACTGCCTGATAACCAGCTCGAAGCTCCAGTCCTGCCGGGGCCACCTGACAACAGCATCTACCAGAAGGCATCACGGCATTCTTCTCCCTGAGCACTGGTTGACGTCCAGATGCATGTCACGGCTGAGATCATTCGCCAACAATCAACTTTCAAAGGCAGCTTCAAAATCCTCGCAGCTGCCTTCTAAGCCCTGGCCAATTGTACTTGACTGGAAAGTCATTCAGGGGCAAAAACCGGGAGGAATTTCAAGGACATCTTTTAAGACCAAAAGAAGACCTTTTAGAGGTGACATTCTCTGTAGATCCAAGACTCCCAGGGCCTTTCATCCGCACTTCAACACTCGCAGGATGCACGGAAGGTAGGACAGCCTCATCTGAAAGGCTAATCATCATGCATTTTCTTTTGCCTCTCGTTTAGCTCGCGGTCTGCCGAGGGGGTCACCTGGGAAACACCACTGCCAAAAATGCATCGAGAGCTTTTCAGTGAAAATCAATGGTCTCAATCTTTGCAAAGGATCCAAGAAGGTTGGTGTCACACCAGGGCCACAAACTGTTCACTCGGGTGAGCCCCAGGCTAAAACCCTTTAGAGACCACAGATGGGGAAAGAAATGTCATAATTGCTCCCAGGCTGCTCCTGTGACCTTAGGAACAGAGCCGCAGTGCCCGGCTCTCCTAAGCCCTGAGAAGCTCTCAGAGAAGCTGTGGGAAATGCCTCCAGCTTTTCCTGTCTGTCTTAGGGGCCTCCAGGAGCCAGCACCACCATCTTAGTCTTCTGGAGCTGCCATAACAAAGTACCACAAACAACAGAAATTTATTCTCTCACAGTTCTGAAGCCAGAGGTCTGAAATCAAGGTGTTGGCAGAGCCCTGCTTCCTCTGAAGCCTGTGGGGTTCGGCCAGTGGCTTGCTGGCAACCCATGGCATTTCTTGGCTGCGGCCTAACAACCTCTGCCTCGGTTACATGGCCATCTTCTCTGTCCAAATTTCCTCTTCTTACAAGGACGCTAGTCATAATGGTTGAAGGCCCACCCTAGCCCAGCTTGGCCTCATCTTAACTAGTAACATCTTCAAAGGTCCGAATTCCAAATAGGGTCACGTCCACAGGTATGGGGTAAGGGCTTGAACAGGTCTTTCAACCTGTTGAAGAGTCCCCATTTACCAAACCCAACTCATCTCGTGGACAGTAAGTGGCTCGACTCCCCGGCAGCTCTCGGGTCCAAGCCCGCCTGGGTCTCTGGTCTTTGTCCCCATACGGGTCCCCTGGACACATAGAGGAACAAGGTTGCATTTTCCTTGCTTCCCATGCTCAGTCACAAACTCTTGGATCGAATGTTTCCATTTTGGAATTCCCCATCCAGCTCCACAGGCCCCAAGAGGGCGAGGAAGAATGCAGAGTGTAAGCAATTGGCACTTGTGTTATTTACAAACTTTTCAGGATGTAGATTCTTTAGGAAAATTCAGGACAATTTATGCTGACATAGTCACCCACCACGTAGCGGGCGCTCAACAAAAGTCCATCCCTTCGCGTTCCTGGTCTGTTTGCCAGCCTATCCTCCACTGCATTCATTACGAGATGAGGGGAAAGTTCATCAAAGTCAATTGCTTCTGGTTCTAGTGGAAAGTTCATTGGGAGGAAATTTTTAAAAATTGTTTTCTGGTGGGTCCCAGTCCTTATGCTTTTAGAAGCCCCATCTCCCTTTTTCATGGGGAGCTGGTGGGACAGCAGAGTACAGATCAGCTCCTCTGGCTGGTAGCCCCGGCCCCAGCCTTCAGAGAAGAAGCTTTCACAAAGGATTCACACACACCCCCAGGCAGCAGGTATCGACCTGGTACCTGTTGAGATCCAGTTACTGTTGGGGAAACCCAAGCACTGGGTCCAAGTCTGTTCCCTGAGGCCCTGGCTAGAGGGTGCTGGAGACTTCATGCTGCCATTGGAAGAGAACCGTCATGGTACTCACAGTGGATGAGCTGAACCATGTCAGGAGAGCCACTCTAAAAGATAAAGGACACCGACAGCTACTTCCAACAGGAGCACCGCTGCTTGTGAGCAACCCCCTGTGGCAGGGTGGAGAGGTCAGAATGGAGGCTGGGGTGAGGAAGGCTGGCAGAGAAGGTGGCACTTGGGCTGAGGCTTGAAGGGAGATGAGGAGGCAGGAAGGCAAGACGGTGGGCCAGGATGCGTGGGGCAGAGCCTGGAGGAGGACCAGATTCCAGCAGGAGCCAGGTGTGCTCAAGGCTCCCAGAGGGAGGCCCTGGCCCTGTGCTGAGCCAAGCAGAGGCAAGTTTTCTGCAAGGCAGATCAAGGGGAAGCTGTGTGAACATGACAGCTCCCAGAAGGAGCAGGGAGCCGCCGCGGGGAGTGCTGGGGCAGAAACGTGCCTGCAGCCAGCGGGAGAGGCCAGCCTGTTCTCAGCACCTCTCCTGCATCTGAACCGAAGCCCGGCTCCACTTTTTGGCAGGCACCAAGCTTGCTCTCCGCTGTCAGCATTATTGCTTTCCAGGAATCTCCTGTTTTTCAAAGTATTTTTGCCAAGATGTGCTGTTTTGCAACCCCCACGGCCCATCTCCCTCCTCCTTGTCACACTGATGAAACCATTCATCTTTCAGCCCCAAGCAGAGCAGTCCTGCCCCACCCTCTCCCCCCAGCTCACCGCGGGATCTGGCTGAGAACCAGGAGTTCTGGAGGCCGAAGAAAGGCACGTCTGTCGCAACCAGCACTGGCGACATGGAGGGGCTGCGGTATCCTCACTGCCCAGTAAAGACAGCTACACGTGGGCAGATACTCCCAAGGGGTATAAACATCTCCAAGGCAGACCCTGTGGTTTGTATGTTTTGACATGAATTAAGAGCAAGGGGCCCTTTCTAAAATATTTGCTCACGGATCATATTTTAAACCATGCTGATCAGTGATTCCTGCCCCACCTAAATTAATCAATGTGGTAAATATTTATTCAAATTCCCACTTATTAGGCCCAGAGGCATGTGGGGTACCTATGGAGAAAGTGTTTAGGCTTGTCCGTGCTGGTAACAGGAAATCATTTTAACCTGGCCTTGCAAATAAACAGTGAATTTTACCAGCCCACGACTATACCTCATCAACCCAAGGACAAACATCTTAAGGCTGGAGGGTATGTTGTTAACATTTATTAAGCTATGGGCCAGGCATTGTTCTAAAGGTTTTGTATGTGTTGATGTGTATAATCTGAAAGCGACTTCCATTTTACCAGGAAAGATTTTTACATTAAAACTACCTGTGACTATGGTTGGCCCCCATGGTGATACCCCATGGTAGTATTGCTCTACCACAAATATTGGGTGATAACAAACTCTAGTCCTAGGCCTGAGGACTAGACTCAAATTGTTCTACCCCAGTGTTCCTATGTAAGATGTCAACTAATTCTGGACTTAACTTCGTCACCTGCAGATGGTAGAGCTTTCCCAGCTAATGGCAGAGCCTTCAGTGAGCAGCTGCCCCCAGACATGACCCTGAGCCTCTCCAGCAGCCTTGTCAGGGCCCAGGAGCCAGGGAGTAAGGACAGACCACTTTGTCCCCATTCTATTTAGCCAGCCCTGGAGTCATGGCCTCCTCAGCACCCAGCATGCAGCTTTGGGGGAAATAGAACTGTGGTCCAGTAAGAAAATTCTATAGGTGTTTAGAGAGCAAAATGACTGCCAAAAGACCTAAATGGCATTGATGTGCTTTTCAAGAAGGGCTGTCCCCCACTCTGTCCCCTACTTCTAGTGTGGTGGAGACATATAAGACTGTGAAGCCATGCCACGTCAAAGATGGAAAAGTATTTCACAGGTCATTTAATTCTATGTTTTCAAAACTTTTGAATTGTTTTATACTATGGAAACTTTCTTCAAACCAAATCTTCCCTGGAAACCCAATATATGAAGCAGACTCCAGTGGGGCTCTCTGTGTGAAGAGTAGGACACCCATACATGCCTACTCCCCAGCCCAGACACCTCTTGGCATGAAGTGCCAAGCTGGGCTGCCATCTTCTCTGCTGCCATCCATTTTCCCATGTGCCTGCTGCCTGCCTTGACACTGTCACTAAAGAGCCCAAACTGGAAGTAGAGAGGAGTCACATGGCTTTCCCAAACGGTTGTCCCATTGACAAAAGATGCCACAGTGGCCACTTACAGTGAGGTCTCACAGCAATCCAGGCATCTGGACTCAAGACTCACTTGCCCACATCTGGGTTTATAACATCTCATGATCTTTATTTATAAACCCTCCACGATCTTTCCTGCCACACCCTGATCAGCCCTCTTCCTGGAAGCTTCTTAGGCAGGGCAGCCTGCCCAAGCAATTGCTGCAAATGGCACAATAAAAATCACACCCGATCCCCCCTTTCCCTGTAGCTTATCAACTGGGGCATGTGGAAGCTTGTAGATGGAGACACCAGGCAGCTGGGATATAGAAGCATAAAGATCTTCACACGGGGATGAATGCCCTTAGCTTGTGCCTTGAGAGGTGAACACAAGAACACAGTTTACTTTAATAGCACTAGAATATATTTACTCTCTCTCTCTATATATAGATAGATAGATAGATAGGTAGATAGATAGATATTGGATATCTATTGTGCATTATGACACATATAATGATAATAGAGTTCTCTTTATACTGGAACTTGCCCTAGATCGGATGACATAACTAATAAGTGGCAAAGACAAGCTACAAATTAGGATGTTGCCTTCCTCTGCCTTCCCTTCCTCTCTTACATCTTTGCCCTCGCTCCCCACTTCCCAGTGCCCTGTGCCAGCCTCTCCTCTCCTTAGCACATTAGTTCAACAGTATTTATTGAGTAAATGACTGTGTTCCTGGGCACTGAGGATGTGAAAAGGAATAGGGCACACAAGGCCCTTTCTTCAGAGAGTTTCTGTGGGAAACTGGTAGACAAATAAGCAAATAATGAAATTACATTTCAGGATAACCTCCGTGAAGGGAACCAACAGGATGCTGAGGTGGAGAATAACTGACTTCCTTCGCCTCATTTCAGAGTCGTCCCTGTGCCTGTCCCAATCCCAGACCAACAAACCCCTGATGTGGCCCAGCCCTCTTGCCCCACTTCAGTATTACCTCACGCTTTCCCTGTTCCCTCAGGCTTGCGATAGTCTCAACAATGTTGTCACTAGGAATACTGATGAGTTAATGTATTATTTCCCCTTAGTAGTAGCCAGGACCTTCTCATTCTAATAGGTGCCCTACACACAAATCACAGTGTCAAATAACAAGACTTGCCAAGGAGAGACCTTATTTGAAAGGACTGTTGTAAGGCAGGAAGGGTCTATTGCAATTGGGAGACTACTCTGACCTTAAGGTCAGCAAGCACCGCAAGAGTTAGGCCAGAAGGGTTTTTCTTTTATAGAGAGGAAAGAATCAGGTGTTGGGAAATGGAATGAAAGGCTGGTGTGATCAAATTGTAGATCCGGGAACATTTTGTGTTGAAGTAGCCTATTTTCTGGGAGGTGGCTTGGAATAAGGAAAGAAGCCTAATCAATGTTTAGCTAACAAGCATTTTGTTTCAACTGACCAGGGGAAAAGCAGTTCAGCTAATCATTTATGATGCAAAGAATGGGGATTTGGAGGGTCTGTGTCCGGCATTGTCATGGGGAAACAAGGGAGCATCCATGAGTCATATCTAAGTCATATGACGAAGGTTGTTCTTTGCAGTAAGCTGATTTTCAGAATACAAAGGGCAGGAAGATGTTTACCTTTGCTGTTTTTCAAGACCACAGGGCTCAGGTAAACATTTAACATTGCCAACAAGGGGCCAGACCAGAAAGGTAAGTGAGCAGCTAAGGCAGGGGTTCTTAACCTTTTTTGTTCCGTGGACCCCTTTGCCAGTCAGGTGAAAACCACAGACCCTTACTAAGTCCACACTATACTGTGTATTATTTAATAAATGTATCACACCCGCACCAACACGTCCCCATAAGAATAATGTTTTTTTTAATTTCAGTTCAAGCTCACAGACCCCTTGTTAAGAACCCCTGAGCTAAGGGATTCAAGAAGAAGAGGTGAAAGGCCAACTAGAGAATTCATGCACTTTCTGAAGAGTGTAGACAATATTTAGCTCCATCTGATTTGGAGATACATAGTATTGCAGACCAAATGGGGCCAAGATCTTCTAATTCATTAAGAAAAACTAGAAATCTAGATTTGTATGGAAAATCAATTGGCAAGTCAGAAAAAAAAATTTAAGCTTTCAGCTACCATTTGTTGAATCCCAACTGCTGAGCCATCTATGTCAAGAGATTTGGGCAGGGTTCGTCCTATTGCTCGTCATCACTCAACTCCAGAATTCGTGACTGGATTATATACACAAGGAACAACAGTCAAATAAAAGAAAGAACAAGAAAGTTGTCTATTAATAACGGCTGGACAAGCCCCAGTGTCTCCCTTTCCTAATAAACTTAGCTGGAACATTGGGCCTGGGATACTCTCACCCCTGTCCCCTGACAAGAGATGTCCGTGCCCAAGAGGGGCCCTTCGACCCTGTATCCATCAAGCTGTGGGACAGAAGAGACGGGTGGACCTGCCTGGAGGAAGTGCCGAAGGAAAGAGGAAGTACCGAGGGGGAACAGGAAGTAAAACAAAACACAGGCCCCACGGATCATTAAGGGAAAGGAACGTCTTCAGCGAGTAAAAGACTGACTCCCAAACCTTCTGAGCCCTAACCAGACACGATAGGGAGGAGCTGGTAAAGGGGACAAAAGGGCGTACACAAGGGGGTTTCCTCTTCTGTGGAACTGTGGGAAAAGGGATTTGGAAGTACCTCTTTTTTCCACCTCTGAGGGAAGATGAGACTCTAAAAGTGAGAATTTCAGCACCCTGGCCTGCTGGTGGGAGTGACCAGCTAGGGAAAAATGGACCAGCTAGGGAAAAATGGAAACCTGAGTAGAACCCAGTAACCAGCCATTTTCTTCCCCTTAGCCTTGGTCAGCACTAACCATGAACAGAAATATTGGTCAGGCCGTTGCCTGTTTTCAGGGAAGTTTGCAAGAAGGTGGGATCAGTGTCAGAAATGTTTGATGGGGGAGAATACAAATGCACTGAGGCTTCAAGTTTACTCACATGACAATTGAGATCAACAAAGCTATTCTTTATCTCTCTAACTCCATGAGCCTGCACCCTGCTGGGCAGGAGAAACAACTAAGACTGGCCAATTGACAAGAGTTCTGACTTTTCCAATTGAAACTATCACCTTTCAATGTAAACAGTCGGTCAGCTTCAAAGTTCAATTCCCTAGGAGGCTGGTTTTAATCATCTCTTTAGGCCAACTCAGATTTCCTCCCTTGTTGCCCTGATATTTTCCAATATGTCAGCTAGGTGTTTGGAGGACAGGTGGGGTTTCATGACTTTGAAGAGTCAGGGGAAGGCATCTCTAAGCCCCACTACTGGAAACTTCCCCTAGGCAGATTTCTTGAAAACTTCCCATGCCCCTTCAACAGCACACTGGAGTTGAAAACAGCTAGAGAAGGCTGATCTTTGGTTCCCCTTCTCCCTGCCCCCACTGAGTTGATGTGCCTTCCCAGACTGATGTAGGGGCAGCCTATGAGGCACTCTGCTCCCCAATTCCCAAGTTGTTTCACTCAGTTTATCTAACAGCTCCTCTGCCCTCCCATCAACTCTGGGAAGGCGATAGTTAGTAGAACTGGGACTTGTTCTCTTGCCTTCTCCATCTCTGTCAGCCTTCCGTACCATTATGGAACTGGACAATAGTAGGGCTTCTCCCTTAAGTCTGAAGCTGCTCCTAATATACCCAGGGAAGCATGCTCCTATCTGTTTTGGGATCCCCATCCCTATCTGGATGTTTCCGGTGGCCCCATGGGATGGAGGGATATGGGCAAGATCCCTGATACCTGACCCTGTCATTTTCCCTCTTCTTTCTTCTCCCCACCCACAATTCCTCAGGTCTAGGTAGTGTTCTTCATCCTCTTCCTTCCTGTATCTTTCCCCTACCCAAGAGCAGTAGGCTTCAAAGCCTAGCTTTCACAGGCTGAAGACTGTCTCCTCCAAAATTATACAAAAATTCTAGATGAGTCCAAACTTGGTTCTTGATATACTAAGGAAATTTAAAAGCCCCCCTCCAAAGAAAATTTGGCTTTCAATATTGTTGTCTTGCTGAAAAATTCCATTTTGAATGTCAGAAACTTCTTTTTCTTTGCATTCTGACATAATAATTCTGGTTCTTTCCCAATCTCCCCTGAGGGCAAACGGGTGGCTCAGACTGATTAAGGAGAACTGGGAGCAAGTTCTGCCTACAAAAATGCAAAAGTGAAAGAGAATTAGTAGTTGTGACACACACACAAAACGCTATTGCTATTAATATTAAACCTATTACTAAGCCTTAATCAATGCTTCAGCCTGATTTGCTCCTGTTCCCAGAAGAGTAACACAAGTACCTCAGTGGATAGGATTGGGTCTACCAGAAGCCCAATGCCTGCTCTGCCTCATATTTCCACTGGAAGTGGATGCATCCATGCTTCTCCTCCTCCCCAATACAACAACAATCACAGGACCCAACAACAATGAGAACTAGATACTTCCGACTGTGAAAGAAACTTGAGGGGCACGTTGATGCCTTTTCAGTGTCAGAGAGAGACAGAGACAGACAGATGGGGCTCGGCTTAGTGCTTTTACAAAGTTACCAACTCATGACTGATTTCCTTTTCTAAGTGATGGAAATGTTTCCAGACTGATTGCCACAACTGTCCTATAGACTCAGTGTGGAGGAAGAACAATCGTTTGGATGCTTCAATGCCCTTTGTATGAAGGGTACCATCAGGAAAAGTCAAGGAAAACCAAAGAGAAGCACAGCACAAGTACAATGCACGTGAAAGGATTGTTTGCATTCATCAGCGAATCAAGGAGCCACTTCAAAAGGACAGAATTATTGTTATTTTTCATGGTGTCCTACCTTCACGTGGCAACTTAATGTTTAAAAGACTATCACATCGGGAAGCGGGTGTGGCTCAGTGGATAGAGCCCCCGTTTACCATATGGGAGGCCCGGGTTCGCGTCCCGAGGCCTCCTTGTGAGGGCAC
>JAQZBX010069306.1:0-15600 GCA_029593785.1 Cabassous unicinctus | reverse complement strand
TACCTAGTTCATTAAAATGAAATCTGAGGTGTGGGTGGTGGGGAACATGGGAATCCCTGAAATTTCTGAGTAATATTTAGATAATCTAAGCACCTTTTAAAAAAAAAAATATATATATATATAACAAATAACATTTATGTAAACAAATGCACATATATGCATATGTATTTATATATCATTTTACAAATATTGGTATGTATTGTGAAAAATTTGATTTTTACCCACAATGAAAAAAAAGGGGAAAAAAAAGGAAATCTAAAATACCCTGAATGGTTTCTAAAATACAAAAGAAACTCAAAGCCTGGAATTGGTATAGGCAAGTAGCTAATTATTCACTCTAGAATATTTATGAAGATGAACTCATTGATTCTGTTTATTTTGTTTGTTTAGGTTTTTGTTACTGAATTTTTTAAAGGTTTAGTTAGATGTGAAGTCATTTTTGTTTCCTGAAAATTTATCATATTTTCTGAGAAATGCAATCCTGATTGGGGGAAGAGAATAAATGGTTAAAGATATTAGGGATTAATGATTTTTTAATGAAAATTGATTCTTCTACATCAGTGAATTCTGTTACCTCTTTGAGAACAATACAATTTTCTTGGCTGAGACATTAAAGACTTGTTTGACTTGCTTGTTTCTCAGCATGTAAATGAAGGGATTCAGCTTAGGAGCAATAGAAGTACTTAACACTCTCAGACCCTTGTTAACAGTCACTGACTGCTTTGCTGATGTTTGTCATAAATGAAGATACAGCTGCCATAGGTGAATCTTACAATCACAAGGCCATAAAGCGTAAGTTACTTCCCTCACCAAAGTCTTTTGCCATGTGGTAGAGCTAATTGGCTGCTGGTCTCTGCAAGAGTTTGGCCTTCCTGCTCCTCCTAAGGCTCTTGGTCCCAGCTCCTTCAGTCCTCAGCTATAGGTTAGCAAAAGGCTTGCCCCTTCTCTGGGGGCTCGTTTCTTTCCATGCTCAGCTGCTCTGCTCTCTTCACAAGGTCAGCTGTAGAAAATCAGGTTCATTCTCTTCCTGGGGCCTCTGTCTTGTCTAATGGAGCATTATCTCTTTCCTCACTTATCAACTTCTCTGTGCATTTACTTCCCTGGGATCCAGAATCAAAACTCCAGCTCTCTCCTCTGCTATGTCATTTTCTGTGTGAGTCCCTGCCCATCCACAAAGGGTATGGGGACTCAACGTCCATCTAACGTGGCCGAATCAAAGCCTTGGTCAAAATGTAATCAAGTAAAAGTTTAACCTCTGAATATAATACAATCTAATATGCCCAGAGGAAGAGAGCAGTTTAGAAACATAATCCAATATCTCATTTTGGAATTTGTAAATAATATCCAAGTGTTATAGTTAGTAATAAAGTGCAAATGTGTGTGAAATCATTTGTTCCTCAGTCTATAGTTCTTCATAGTTTTGAATTTAATATGAAATTTTCAATATTACAGTTTTAAAAATTTGTTTCTCTCTTTCAGCAGATTTCTACTCACATCTTCCTATCTCTCCCTCATGCAAGTCTTTCTAAAGTAACACTCTTTACTTAGAATGTTAAGGAATCATGTATGTTGTATGTAATATGAACAGTATTTTATGGAACTTTCACAGTTGTTTTATATTCTCCAACTGTTAAATTACATTAAAACACAATGCAAACTCCCAGAATCCACATCATTAATTGCAAAAAATCAGCTTTAATGTATTAATCCAAGCATTTCAATGCTTTCACACCAGTAATTTATTAAATGGGAATAAGTTAATTTCCAAGGAATTATATTTGTGTGGGTTTCTAAATTCTTTATCTAAAACTATTTAGATTATTATTAGAGAACTGTGGCTGTACTGGCTTAATTTATGTTAACTATAGGCACAGGATATCAAACATACCTAATATATGGCAGACAATATTTTTCCAAAAAATACATTCTACGGAAATGTGCATATTTTCTAATTCAAACTTTGATTGAGTGTGCAATAGTTTGCTAGTCCTGACTTTATTCTTTAGTGTCATTCCATGTGCTGCCACCATATAGTTTCTGAGACTTTACACCCAAGTCCCTGGTATCCATAATGCAAACCCTTGCTCCCATCCTTTAGCGTAAATTCTCCTGAGCACCTAAAAGTCATTTTATACTTCACTGCCCTACTTAGGCTGCATCTTTATGACTATTTATTTACAATTTTGCAATGTTTTCAGTTGTAGATTCAAGATTATCTTAATTAAGTTTTATGCATCATTTTTATGTGTTTTCATTTAGATGTTACATTAATCCTCCATTTTCTCATTATTGTAAGGGGTATCATTTTCTTCTGAGTGTTGTTTGTGTTTCCATATTAGCCTTAATTCATCCTTTATGAAGTTTTTACATAAAATTACTCCTATTTCATGTATTTGGATATAATTGTGATACATATAAGAGTAATGCTTCAAGGAATGTTATCATATATTTTATCAAACAATGGCTTTTATTCTAAGCTAAAATGTAATATTATGAAGTTATTTCATTCCAAAAGTTACTTTTTAAGAATTGTATTTTAATATTTTCTAATTGAGATATAAAATATTATACACTATTAGTATGAAAAGTGAGCATGCAGGATTAGTTTAAGGAGTGTTCAATGGAAACAATTTTACAAAAGTGTTGAGAAAAGTAATGGAACAGCAGTATTAATACTAAATCAGAAACAAGTTTATAAGCAATGAGTGAAAATACCCAGCGCCATGAGTAATAAAAACAAACCTTTTCTTTTGAAATGTTCCTTTACATACTAATTTCATTACTTAGTAGAGAGCATTGCTGTCCTTTTGATTGAGACTTAACTTGATTGTTCCTCAGGGTATAAATAAAGGAGTTCAATGTAAGTGAAATAGGAGAAGTGAACAGTGAAACAACTTTATTACAGCCACTTCTTCCTTTGCTGAAGGATTCATATAGATGAAAATGCACGTGCTTTTGGTGATGGAAACCATAATCATCTGGGAAGAACATGCCAAAAAGTCCTTCTTCTTTTGCTGGACTGAGGGGAATCTAAAAATTGTCCTGATGATGCAAGTTTATGACAGAACTATACAAGTCAGAGTCATAATCAGGGTAGCACAGCACAGATTGTAATTGTCTTTTCCAGGAGCCATGTGTCTGAACATGAGATTTTCAATAGGGGAAATGTATCACAGAGAAAATGGTCAATGATGTTAGAGTCACAAAATTCCTGTTTTAAAAGCAAATTAACTACTGGATTATTATGCTCGAACAAGCTATCCAACAGCAGATGATGAGAAAATTGCAAATACTTTTGCTCATGATGATCACGTAGTGTAGAGGTTTCCAGATGGCCACAAAGCAGTCATAAGACATGGCAGCAAAGAGATAAAATTCTGACACTGCAAAGAGGTCAGTAAGAAATTACTGGATGACACAAGAATTATAGGCAATGACCTTGTCACCTATAGCTATGTTATATAAAAATCTAGGAATACAAGCAGATGTGAAGGAGACCTCTAAGAAGGAGAAAAAATTTTAAGAAAATATACATGGGTTTTTTCAGATGGGAGCCCAAAAAGATGAGTGTGATGATGGTCAGGTTCCCAGTTACACTCAGTGTGTAGGTGAGAATCAGAAATAGAAAAAGCAGAACCTGTAGCTTAGGGTCATCTGTCATTCCTAGGAGAATGAACGTTGCTACTTTTCTGTTTCTCATCACTAACTGCTGACTTCTCTTCAATCTGCATGTGATATTAGGAGAAATTTTCTTACTCATTATTCTATCTTTCCTAAAATTCAACATATTCAGTATTTTATTCACCATTCTACTTTATAATTTTTTTTTCACATCCATTCTCTTCTTAGGATTTTAACTTGTGACTAAAATATGTCACAGGTTAGGAGTAATCTCATGAACAGAACCAAAGCGTTTTAGCTCTCAAAAATTATTCCCTATTCACAAAGTAAATTGTAAAATTTCACCATTGATTTAATGTCTCTTCCTATTACTTTCCATTATTTAAAATAATGCTAATAAATGACAGATAAATAGGGCTTACTATACAAACTCTAAAAAGAAGTTGAAGTGTCTGAACGAAGACATTATTTTTGTTTACTGATTTTTAGGTGAGTGCTTTTAATTCCCCTTAACCATCCTAGGCCCTTCTGCTCCACATATTATATCTGTTCATAGTACATATTATTTCTGAATATGAATACCTTTTAGAAATATGCGTGTAAACTTTCCTTCCAAAGAAAGAGATGACTGCCTTTTATATCCTTTGATTTTCTGGTAAAATAAATTACTTTTTCTTCATAATATTTTTTTGCTTAATACAACAGAGTTAATGTAGAAGTCAAGAATCTTTGGATTTTGTGTTTAGGTTACTCCACAGATATTTCTTAGGTCAACCATTAATAATACCAGAAGGGATTCAAATGTTTCCCATATGCTATTATTATCATAAGGCAAGGGGTTTTCTGATATCAAAGTACAGAAAACTTTCTCCTTTGTATCAAATTTATTTGTTTTATGAGCAAGTTCACTTTATTCTTTAACATACTGTGTTCTCTTCTTATTGATTGTGGACTGACTTGGCTGTGAGTATTGTGTATTTCACTGAGTTACCGAAATAAGGAAGAATCAGTGACTGAGGCCATAGTTTTCCTGCAAGTTAGAGCTCCCCTATGGAATTTGGTCTATCATTCAACAGCTATTAACTATTTATATCAAGATGAAGAAGAGTTTTTATGTAGCATCTCACCTACCTGCCTTCCATTCTTCTCGTAATATCTAAATTAAGGCACGCTTCACTGTGAAACCTTAGTTAGACTTCAAAGTTGGAACATAATTCCATTTTCAAATTATATATTTTTCCCCAAGCTATTACAACTTCTTACACAATAATAGATTACAAAAGTGTAAAGCATAATTTACAGATATCTGTGTATTCTCACTTGCAATCAAATGGTGAAATGAACACAGTGTTCTATAATGAGGTGTTGTCACTTCATTCAATATATTATCTATTTTGGAGGGTGAGGATTAAGTTCTTGCCTATAGAATTCTGTACCTACAAAAATAGTTTATTAATTATAATTTGAGACTATATGTATAGATTAACTTACCAAAGATATTTCTTATATAAAGTTAGGTGTAGATTTATTATTGTATGATGCATAAAAGACTCCCAAATATTGACATTTATCTACTAGAGAAATTCTAATAAAATCATGTGTCAGAACAAAATATCTGTTGATTACATCACAAAACAAAATTTTTTGCTGAAATCTATTTTCTCCTCAGAAGCAAAATATCACCAAATCCTGCAAAGAGAATTACAATTCAAGAAAAATTTCATCACACTTAGTAAATCAGAGCTTCTGTTAATTATTTAAACACATCAACATTAAGAATGTAATGTTGAAGTGATATTTTGATGAATACATTTATATCTTCACCTTTACTGGCAATTCTGGGAATGCATTAATCTCCCTGAGATTGTGATCTTCAATAAATCTGACAGACTCCTTGAGAATAGGCTTAGAGCTATTATATGCCCCCAATATTTTCTTACTCTCTCCATTGTTGAAAAGAAAATAAATTACTATAAAAACTGTAATGTGAAGAGCTCTGTTCACAGGTGGAAGAGATGATATTCTAAAGAACCAGTGCAGAGTGAAGTGCTTTACTGTTTGGAGAATGAATTTTTAAAAAAATGCTGAATTTTTATTGCCACTAAGTGAATAAAATATTCCTTGGGGACATATATTCGAGGGTCATTAAGGATTTTTTGAATAATGAAAATTTGACAGAAAAACCAGGAACACAGGCTTCAGTGGGGACTGTGTCCTTGGAGACAGGGGCTGATGCATCTGCATCATACTCAGGTCAGGACAACTCTGTTACTCAGTAACATAGCTCATATTTTAAAAACTTTCACATCTACTATGGCATTTGTGAGATTACACCATTTTTTGAATAAATATAATCCTTTAGTATAATATGAATTTTTTATCATTGTGCATTTTCACTCAGTAAGCAGAGACATTATATAGAATTATATAAGGCTACTGCTTACATTGAAGACTTAACCCATCCAGATTTTTCCTCTTTATATACAAACATTAAATTATAGAATTATTCACAAATGAATGAAAATTTGCAAAATTATGGTATAATTGGATGGGGAAATAGGCTTTTATATCTTGAAACACTTCTTAATTTATCACATAAATTTCTGATATTACCAATTTAACACTATTGTTCAATTTGGCTCTTTGTCGATGTAGGTATTTATTTTGCCAACGTCTGAATCGCGTTTATAATATTCTTACAGTTTGCACAGTCATCAACCATTCTATCAAAAGATAGTAATATTTTCAATATGTGTGAGTATAATTGCAAAATTAATGAAAATTGTACATTGAAATGTAAACTTAGTTTTTAGAAATATTATACAGTTATAAAACAGCCATAAAATTATCCTCTTTAAAAATTTTACTACTGTAATTAAGTCATTAGACTATATTATTTTTATTTTATTTCCATTCATAATTTCTTCTTATACTTGAAATATTATTTGTTTTAAGATTATAGTAAGCCTTTAAAAGTATTTATGTCTGTTTTAGGCATATGGTTGATGGTTTCATACATTCAGATCTATCAATTTTTATGGCTATAATGTGTTACCATCAACTCTATCCATTTCTACACATTTACAATCAAGTTAATTAAAACTACATACACCTATCGACTCTAGTACTAACTATAGGTTCAATTAGAGGGGCAGAAGAACCATGTGTAGGGAAAACACAACTGAGTCCAACTCTGTCACACTGGTGAGCATAAATTCCAAAGTAGGGTGCACTGGCAGGGTGCCAAGCTCTTGAAATATCTGCCCTGCCTATAGTGTCTGGATGTCTCCAGAGCACTCAGGAGCCCTGCTATTTGAGGTTATATTTGCTTTGGCAGTCATTGCGTTCCTGCTGATATGTGCATAACCGTGACCTCTGAAATGACCTCATGACTCACTTTGAAGACTCTTAACCATATAAACTCATTTGTCTTTATCCTTTCCCTCTTTTGGTCATGGTCTTTTCCAGTTGTATTTCTGTTTGGTTCTTGGCAGTAATCCCTTGGTAACAGGGAGGCTAATCCCTAGGAGTCAGGTCCCACGCTGGGGGTAAGGTAGTGCATTTATATGCTGAGTTTGGCTTAGAGAGAGGCCATATTTGAGGAAAAATGAGGTAGTGTTTAGTACCCTTTTATACTATGCTAAGTTTCAATTTCAAAAGTAAAAGTTCATAAGTACAGTCATCACAATCATGGGTCCATCAATGGTCCATCCTCCTTCACTATTCACTGCTTCTGTACTCATTCTTGCTTTCCCATTAGAGAATGTGGCAGAGCTCTCCAGGCTGGGAACTCAATATTCCTTTGGTTACTGTGTGAATCTCCAACCTCTATGAAAATATCTCATGAACACTTGAAAACATTCATATGCCTCATAGGTATGCCCGAGGTAAACCTCCTCCCAAACATTCCCCATTTCTCACACCCCACACCAATGATCCTCCCCTGCCAAAGTTGTAAAACTTCTGTGATGCAAAACTTCTTCAAAACTGAAGCTAACAAACTAACTGAATACAATTAAGAGGAAAATGATATAATAATGATAGCTTTTAAAATAAAATACAAAAAAATTATTAAAAGTCTGAAATAATAAAAAATAAAAAGTAAGAAATTAAAAAAAAATTGACATTATGTCTTTCATCACTGGAAGGTCTGTTGTCTTGTATGTAAAGTGACATTTGCTTCCCTTTATTCACCCAGTGTCCTATCTTTTTCATTTTGTAGTCAAAGAAGCTTTAGGTTACAGAAAAGTCATGTACAGAGTATAGGTGATTCCCATATAGACAGCATCCTCTCCCTTTTCTCCTTTCACCTATTAATAACATTTTATAAGTGAATGGTACATTTGTTAAAATTGATGTACAATTATTGAAACATTGGTCTATGATTTCCATTGTGGTTTACATTTTGGACCATACACTTTTATAGATTTTGATGAAGTTTGATGTGGTCTGTATCCATTCTTGCAAGATCATCTAGAACAATTTGATCTTCCCAAAAATATTCCATGTTCCATCTATTTATTCCTTCCACCCTCTCCGCTCAGGACCCATGGTAAACTCCAAGATTAACTCATTGAAGGACCAGATTCATAGTTACTTGAAACAACATTGAGGGCTTGACATACTGGGCTGTCTTCCCCTATTAGGCACTGCCTATGGCCTCAGAGACTCCCACTCCTCTATGGGAGATCATAGCAGATCATCCCCCAGGATGAGTCCAACATCTTCCTGCTCATTATGTGAGTTCATTATGTGGGTCTCAACTCCCTGATACAATACGCTATGAGACAAGATGAATGCTACACACTCCCTTTAACCGTGCCCCAGTTGCAGCTTGTCCCTCTTGCCCCTTACATCCAACACCTTAACCAGCAGCCCTCCCCTGCCATATTTGCCAAAAGAACATTACCAATGTTGTAGCTTCAACCGCATACCCACAAATCCCCAGAATTCACCTGTTCCCTCCCCCAATTCTCCCCCCAGTTCCATGGAGAGTCTAACCCACACTCCCCACCCTACCCCTCTCACAGACCAACACCGTCCAGCTCAATAGCATCACTGTACCATTCTTATGCCCAACCACTGCACAACTATATTCTTCCACTTTATCATAGTAGATAAAAAAATCAAAGATGATCTAAATAAATAGAAAGATATTCCCTGTTCATGGATAGGAAGACTAAACATCATTAAAATGTCTATCATACCCAAACTGATTTACAGATTTAACACAACCCCAATAAAAATTACCACAGCATTTTTTACTGAATTAGAAAAACTAACTGTGAAATTGATTTGGAAGGACAAGGGGCCCAAAATTGCCAAATACATATTGAAAAAGAAAAGTGAAATTGGAGGAATCATTCTACCTGACTTTAAGACATATTACAAGGTTACAGTGGTCAAAACTGCATAGTATTGGCACACAGATAGAGATACTAACCAATAGAACCAAATTGAGAGTTCTGATATCATTCTCCACATAAACAGTCACCTGATATTCAACAAGCTACCAAACCCACTCAATTGGGAGAGCATGGCTTTTTCAACAAATGGTGCTTGGAGAACCGGATATCCATATCCAAAAGAATGAGAGAGGAATACCACCTCACACCTTATAGAAAATTAACTCAAAATGGATCAAAGATATAAATATAAGAGCCAAGACAATAAAGCTCCTAGAAGATAATGTAGGGAAGCATCTACAGAATCCTGTATTAGGAAATGGTTTCATGAACTTTATACCCAAAGCACGAGCAATGAAAGAAGTAGGTAAATGGGATCTCCTCAAAATTAAAAACTGTTCCACCTCAAAAGATGTTGTCAAGAAAGTGAAAAGGCAGCCTACTCAGTGGGAAAAATATATTTGGTAACCATTATCTGATAGGGGCCTAAAATCCAGCATATATAAAGAAATCTCACACTTCAAAAATAAAAAGACAATCCATTTAAAACTTGGGCAAGTGATTTGAATAGACAATTCTCTAAAGAAGAAATACAAAGGTCTAAAAAGCACATGAAAATATGCTCAAAATCTCTGGTTTTAAGGGAAATGCAAATTAAAACCACAATGAGATGTCATCTTATACACATCATAATGGTGATTATTTAAAAAACTGAGGCCTACGAGTGTTGGAGAGGATAGGGAGGAGTGAGAACACTTATCCACTGCTGGTGGGAATGTAGAATGGGGCAGTCATTGTGGAGGACAGTTTGGCAGTTCCTCAGGAATCTAACTATAAAACTGCCGTAATGTCCAGCAATCCCACTGGTGGGTATATACCCAGAATAATTGAAAGCAGAAACACGAACAGACATGTGCACAGCAATGTTCATAGTGCCATTATTCACTCTTGCCAAAAGTTGGAACCAACCCAAATGGCCATCAACAAATGAAAGGATAAGCAAACTCTGGTGTATACATACAATGGAATATTACTGAGCTGTAAGGAGGAATGCAGTATTAACACATGGAATAACATGGATGAATCTTGAAGACCATATGTTGAGTGAGGTAAGCCAGGCACTGAAGGACAAATATTACATGAACTCTCTGATATGAATTAAGCAAATTGAGCAGGCTCAATGAGCTATAATCTGCAAGACAGGTTTACAGGAGATAGAATGGGAAAAGAAAGTTGTGAGTCAATGCCCATAAGGGCAAAATCTACTCTTTCTTTCTTTTGTCTATGGATATCTCCCAGCTGTATTTGTTGAATGGACTCACCTTACCCAGCTGAGTGGGTGTGACAGGCTTGTCAAATACACTTGAGCATAGATGTGAGGGTCTGTTTCTGAAACATCAATTTGGTTCCATTGGTCCATGTTTCTATCTTTATGCCAGCACCATTCTGTTTTTATGATTGTAGCTTTGTAATATGATTTAAAGTCCGGCAGTGAGAATCTACAACTTTGCTCTTCCTTTTTAAGATGTTTTTGGCTATTCAGGGCCTCTTACATTTCCAAATAAATTTGATAATTGTGATTTCCATTTGTTTAAAATATGCTGGCAGAATTTATAACAGAATTGCATTGAATGTATATATGAATTTTGGTAGAATTGACAGCTTATTTTTCAGTCTTCCAATCCATGAGCATGGAAGGTTTTCCAAGTATTTAGGTCTTTTAAAAATTTCTTTTAGCCATGCATTGCAGTTTTCTGAATACAATTGCTGTACATTTTTGGTTAAGTTTATTCCTAAATGTTTGATTCTTTTAGTCACTATTGTAAATGGAATTTATTTCCTGACTTCCTTCTCAGATTGTAAATTACTAGTGTATAAAAACACAATTGATTTTTGCATATTGATCTTTTATTCTGAAACTCTCATGAATTTCTTTGATAGCTTTTGCAGCTTTGTTTTGATTTTTCAGAATTTTCTAGGTACAGGTTCATATCATCTGTAAATATGGAATATTTTACTTCTTACTTTAGATTTCTATGCCTTTTATTTCTTTTTCTTGCCCCATTGCTCTAACTCGAACCTCTAGCACTATATTGAACAACAGTAGTGACAGTGGGAAATCTTGTTTTGTCCCTGATCTCAGTGGGAAAGCTTTCATTCTTTCATCGTAGAGTATAATGTTTTTTCATATATGGCCTTCAACATCTTGAGAAAGTTTCCTTCATTTCCTATATTTTGCAGTATTTTTATCAAGAAAGTATGCTGTATTTTATCAAATGCCTTTTCTGTGCCAATTGATAGGATCAAGCAATTTTCCTTTTTTGATTTATTAGTGTGATGTATTTCATAGATTGATTCTCTTGTGTTAAACCACACTTCCATACCTGGTATAAAACCCACTTGAACATGATGAATAATTCTTTTAATGTGTTGTTGGATTCGATTAGCAAGTATTTTTTTTTTTTGAGGTTTTTTTTTGTCCATATTCATTAGGAAAATTGGTCTGTAACATTCTTTTTTCATAATATCTATACTTGGCTTTGGCGTTAGGGTGATATTGGCTTCATAGAATGAGTTTGGTAGTGTTCTTTCTAAATCAACTTTTTGGAAGAGCTTGAGTAAGATTGGTATTAACTCTTCATTGGATGCATGTTAGAATTCTCCTGTGAAACTATCTGGTGCTGGCCTTTTCATTTTGGGGAGTTGTCTGATGACTGCTTCAATCTTTTTACTTGTGTTTGGTTTCTTGAAGTCTTCTATTACTTCTAGAGTCAGTGAAGGTTTTTTGTATGTTCCTAGGAATTTTTCCATTTCATCTATATTGTATAGGTTTTTGGCATATAGTTGTTCATAGTGTCCTCTTACGATCTCTTCATTTCTGTAGTTGGGGTCAGTAGTAATGACTCCATTTTCATTTTTCTATTTTATTTATTGGCATCTTCTCTTTCTTTCTTTGTCAATCTAGCTAAGCATTTGCCATTTTTTCAAATCTTCTTGAGGAAACTACTTTTGGTTTTGTTAATTATCTCTTGATTTTTTTCGTTCTCAATTTCATTTATTTCTGTCAGATTTTTGTTATTTCATTTCTTCTACTTGCTCTGGGAATACTTTGCTGTTCTTTTTCTAGTTCCCACATCTGTGTAATTAGGTCAATGATTTTAGATCTTTCTTCTTTTTAATGTAAGCATTGAGGGCTACAAATTTCCCTCTCAGCACTGCCTTTCACTGCTATCCTTATGTACTGATATGTTGTGCTCTCATATGCATTCATCTAAAGATATTGTTTTCTCTCAATTTCTTCTTTGATTCAGTGATCATGTAAGATTGTACTGTTTAATCTCCATATAATTGTGAATTTTCCCTTTTTCTTTCTCTTTCTGATTTCCAACTTTATTCCATTATGATTGGAGAAAGTGCTTTATATAAAATATTGATCTTGTTCAATTTATTGAGATCTGCTTTATGACTCAATATATCATATATCTTGGAGAAGATTCATGAAAACTTGCGAAGAATGTATATCCTGTTGATATGGGGTGCAGTGATCTGTATGTCAGTTAGGTTTAGTCCATTTATCATATTATTCAAGCTCTCTTGTTTCTTTATTGATCCTCTCCCTAGATGTTCTGTGCATTGCTGAGAGTGGTCAATTGAATTCTCCAAATATTATTGCATAGATCTATTTCTCTGCCCAGTTTTGACAATTTTTGCCTCACATATCATCAGGCATCCTGTTTAGGTGTATATATATTTATATTTCTTAATTCTTCTGGGTGAATTGCCTCCTTTATTAATATTTAATGTCTTTCTTTATCTCTAAAAACAATTTTGTTTATAAGGTCTATTTTATTGGACATAATTAAAACTACTTATCTTTTTTTTTTTTTGGTTACTATATGCTTGGAATATCTATTTCCAGGATTTGAATTTCAAGTTTTTTTTCTTTACTGATTTGTTTTTCCAACAATCTGTCTTATGTCATGGTCAGTTCCAGGTACTTTTTTGTCCTATAGTTTTGAGATAGAAGAACTGTGGCTGAGAGGTGGCAGGATGGCGTCGGCTTCGGAGGGTAACTGCGGACAGCTCCCAGATCACAGCAGATAGTGGAAGGGGTGCGGCACGGGGATCTGTGCTGTGGGCGTGGGAGTAAGAAGCTTGGGACATCTATCTGGACAGATGAACGATATGGACTGAACCATAGAGATTCGTGAGTTTTAAGCCTGCCTGTGGTGGTTAAGACAGTCGGCTGACCCCCACCCTTACGGAAAATAAAAAAAAAAAACCCGGTTGGAAGCGCGACTCCCATCCGTCCAGTAACTGGGTGACCCAACCCGGTGGGAGGGGGTGTTTTCTGAGGGGGTAGCTCTGTAAGAGAGCTTTATTGTCTGGGGATTTGGCTTCCAGAAGCCCCCCACAACTTAGACGAACAAAACAGCTGCAGTGAATCGGTACCTGGAGGAGGGGAGGGGTTAATCTTCTGAGGGAGTTGATTAGCCTAGCAGCCCAGGGATTAGCCCCAGCTCACGGAGCTGGTAAGAGGGGCAATCTCCAAGAGAGGGAGAGTTCTGACAGAAAGCAGAGAGGGGATATTTTAGCTGTCCATCTGGCTGCCTGGACCCCCTCATAACTTTGGGGAGCAGATAAGCCAGCTTGAAGCAGTGCCAGGCAGAGGGGAAAGGTGAAACTGCAGAGTTAACCTCATTTACATGCAGCGCAATGACACAGGGGCTCTGATCCAGAAGGGCAGAGTCTGCCGGAGTCTGCCCTTTTTAGCATTCTACACTGACAAACGTCAGACTTTTGCATCCCTGGGGAATACAGAAATTGGGAAGTGCTTGATTAGTTTCCAGGATCCCAGTTACAGCCTCCTCCGTGAGGGGGGTGGTCTAGAGAAGGACTTATTTTTGGTCCTGTATTACACCAAAAAATAAAAAAATAAAAAATAAATAAATAAATAAAATGGTCCGTTTTATAAATGAAAAATAAATTCTTTTTAATTTATTTTAATAGCCAAAAGCTTCTTCAGGACCTGCATATAAAAACCCTGTGGGGAAATTGTTGGATAAACACAAGCAGGCTGAGATTATCCATAGGCCCCCAGGGAATATTGATCCCCCTTAGCTTTGTTTGACTGCTTGCCAGTGTGGTTGCTTGCTTTTTCTTTTTTTATTTGCTGCCTCTTGCTTTTCTTTCATCTTTCCATCCCCCTTTCTTCTTTCTTTCATTTTTTTAAAATTAGGTGCTCCTAGCTTCTCTCTTCTTTGCTGTGCTTCTTCTTCAGTAATTTCCCAATCTCCCTATATATTGATTTTGTATTCCAAACTATATATTATCCCTCCCTCATCTTTCTGCCCACTGATTTCCTTTGTGGCTATTAAATATCACATTTTTTCCATACACCCACAACTCAAGGGTGTCAATTTCTATTCCCTCTATTTTTTTTCTTTCTTTATTAATATTAACTCTTTCCTTTTAGACCATTCTTAACTCTTTCTCTCCCTCCTCATAATTCTAGTTCTCTAAATCATTATATATATATTCCTATATTTGGTTTCCCAGTCCATTGTAGGTACTCCACTTTCTTTCCTATTACTCTACACAGCCAACTTGAGTTAAATATTCACTTCATTAAGTCTTATTTGGCCTCTCTTCTAA
Source organism: Cabassous unicinctus (assembly GCA_029593785.1). Taxonomy (NCBI): domain Eukaryota; kingdom Metazoa; phylum Chordata; class Mammalia; order Cingulata; family Chlamyphoridae; genus Cabassous; species Cabassous unicinctus. The sequence continues at coordinate 919 of JAQZBX010069306.1, read as the reverse complement.
CTTTTAGCAATATTACTATTATCTTTCTTCCCCTCTCACATCTTTCAATTCCTCCAGAACTAATCTTTTGCCTTCAAGGGAACACAGAAAGAAGCAAGGAAATAAAATAAGAAGAAAAAGTATCAAAGAGAAAACTTTACAAACACACAGAACCACCAGCTAAATAAAACTCTAGAGCAGAGACATAAGCTAATCAACTGAATAAATCCATCAAGATAAAATGATGGCTAGAGGGCAACAAAAAATTACAAATCACACTGAGAAACAGGAAAACATGGACCAATCCAATGAACAAACTAAAAACCAGGAACTGAAGCAGATCGTTGAACAACTAATTGAAGCTTTCCAAACAGATATTATGGACCAACTTAAAGAAGTGAAGGAAGAGATTAAGAATATAAAGAAGACACTTGGAGAACATACTGAAGAAATTGTAAACACTCCCCAAAAGATAATGGATATGATGGTGACTAATGTCACAATCCAAGAAATCAAAAAGACACTGGATTCACATAGCAGCAGATTTGAACAGGCAGAAGAAAGAATTAGTGATGTGGAAGACAATACATCTGAAATCAAACAAATAGTAGAACAAATAGACAAAAAGATAGAAAAAATCCAGCAGGGTCTCAGGGAATTAACCGACAATACGAAATGCTCATACATACGCATTATGGACATCTCAGAAGGAGAAGAGAAGGGAAAGGGAACAGAAGAAGTGTTGAAGGAAATACTGGCTTAAAACTTCCCAACCCTATTGAGAGAGATGGATGGGCAGATCCAGGAAGCAAAGCGCACCCCAAACAGGATAAATCCCAACAGGCCAACTCCAAGACATATACTTGTCAAAATGTCCAATACTCAAGATAAAGAGAAATTACTCAAGGCAGCAAGAGAAAAGAGAACCATCACATACAAG
>JAQZBX010069305.1:0-15600 GCA_029593785.1 Cabassous unicinctus | reverse complement strand
AAAAAAAAAAAAGAAAAGAAAAAAGTGACCCCAGAACACACATCACTTTTTTAAAAATAGAAAACTGAGACCAGCTTATATGTGAATATTAAGTTTAAGGGTAATGATTATTACATCTGTCAATAAGTAAGTATTTTTGGAGACCCTAAATAAAACCATGGTCATTAATATTCATTCTTTCTTTCTTTCATTCAAACGTACTGTCTGCATGTGCCTTGTAATGTGTTAGAGGCTAAGAATAAAGGTAATAAGGCAGAGAATCTGCTCTCAAGGTGATGAGAGGTTTGTAAATAAGTATGTATGATCCACTATAATGGATGCAGTAAGAGTACACAGCAGCCCACACACGAGGAGTGAGTTGCCATGCTGGGGCGTATCAGCGGAGTTTCAAAAGAACAGCAACTAGAAGCTTATACAATGAAAGTCATAGGGATTATTAATTTTATTAATGGATCCATGATGGACTATATTACAATACTCTAACTATATTTCCAAGTCATAAAGGGGGGGGCATTACTACTGACCCCAAAGAAATAAAAAGGATTATGAGGATACTGTCAACAATTGTATGCCAAAAAGTTACCTAGATGAAATGGACAAGTTTCTAGAAATACATAAACAACCTACACTAATTCATGAAGAAATACAGGCTCAAGAGAACAATAACAAGTAAAGGGACTGAATCAATAATCAAAAACCTCCCAACAAACAAAATCCCAGTCTTCACTGGTGAATTTTATCAAACATTCCAAGAAGAAGTAATACCAATCCTGCTCAAACTCTTCCAAAAAATTGAAGAAAAGGGAAAACTTTCTAACTCGTTCTATGAGGCCAGCATCACCCTAATACCAAAGCCAGATAAAGATACCACAAGAAAAGATAATATCCCTTAAGAATATAAATGTAAAAATCTTCACCAAAATACTAGCAAACTGAATCCAATCACCCATTAAAAGAGCTACACACCATGATCACGTGGGATTTATGCCAGATATGCAAGAGTGGTTTAACATAAAATCAATTAATGTAATACACAACATTAAAAAAAATGTAATACACAATATTAACAGATTGAAGGAAAAAAAAACTATGTGGTCATATCAATTGATGCAGAAAGGCTTTTAACAAAACCCAGTACCCTTTCTGGATAAAAACACTTAGAAAACTAAGAATAGAAGGAACCCTCCTCATTATGATAAAGGGGATATATTAAAAAACAACAACAACAACAACAAAAAACCACAACTAACATCATGCTCAATGGTGAAAGATTGAAAGCTTTCCCTCTAAGATAAGGAACAAGACAAGAATATCCGTTGTTACCATTGTTAATCAACATTGTACTAGAAGTTCTAGTCCATGAACATGGAATGTCCTTCTATTTATTTAGGTATTTTTTTGATTTTTTAAAGCAATGTTTTGCAGTGGTTGTGTACAAGTCCTTTACATTCTTGGTTAAATTTGTTCTCAGGTATTTGATTCCTTTAGTTGCTATGGTAAATGGATTTTTTTTCTTGCTTTCCTCTTCAGATTGTTCATTACTAATGTATTTTTCAGGATTTTCTGTATATATGTAGATCATATATATATGATCATGTCATCTGCAAATAAGGAAATTTTACTTCTTTCTTTTCAGTTTTTGGATGGCTTTTATTACATTAGTTCATGGACTGTAAGACTAAATACTGTTAAGATGTCAATTCTACACAAAGCAAAGTATAGATTCAACACAATCCCAATCATAATTCCAACAGCCTTCTTTGCAGAAATGGAAAAGCCATTCATCAAATGAATATGGAAGGGTAAGGCACCCCAAATAGCCAAAGCCATCTTTTTTAACAAACCAATTTTATTGATACATATTAAAAAAGCATACAATTCATCCAAAGTGTATTATCAATGGTATTTGGTATAATCACATACTTGTGCATTCATCATTTCAATCATTATTACCAAAGCCATCTTGAAAAAGAAGAATGAAGTTGAAGGACTTAACACTTCCCAATCTTAAAACTTATTACAAAGTCACAGTAATTAAAGCAGCATGGTATTGGCATAAATACAGACATATAGAAAAATGGAATCAAATTCAGAGTTCAGGAATAAACCCTCACATCTATTGCCAAATGATTTTTTTAAAACACTAATATTGTGCTTGCCACTGTTCTAAGCCCCCTTTTTCCCCCCTCCTGAGATGGCTCCCTCTTCTGTCTGCTCATTGTCTGCTTGCTGTGTCTGCTCATTGTGTTCACTCGTTATGTCTCGTTTCCTTTTGGAAGCACCAGGAACCAAACCCAGGACCTCGCATGTGGGAGGCAGGTGCCCAACCACTTGAGCCACATCTGCTCCCCTAAATGATTTTTTACAAGGGTGCCAGGTCTGCTCAATGGGGAAAGAATAGTCTCTTCAAAAAATGGTGTTGAAAAAACTGGATATCCATGTGCAAAAGATTGAAGGTGGACCCCTACCTCATCCCATATACAAAAGTCAACTCAGAAAAGATCAAAGACCTAAATAAGAACCAAAATTATAAAACTCCTAGAAGAAAGCATAGGGAAGCATTTTCAAGAACTTGTGTTTCTTAGACTTTATATCCAAAACACAAGCAACAAAAGGAAATATAGATAAATGGGACTTCATCAAATTAAAAACTTTAATTCATCAAATGACTTCATCACAAAAGTAACAAGACAACCTACTCAATGGGAAAATATATTTGGAAACCATATCTCCAATAAGGTGTTGTGTTTTTTTTTAATATAAAAAACTTAACTTTTAAAGAGGTTTTAGATTACAGAAAAGTTACATCAAAAGTATGAAGTATTCCCATGTACCCCCTCCCTCTCCCACATCATCCCCTATTTTTTTAAAAATGTAGCACTATAATTTATTATGATGTATCTGTAAAAGCCACTCATTTCTAAAAATGCACATTTAAAAAATGACTCATTTGTGGTAAGGACTAACCTACCTACAGTAAAAATCTGAAAAAGAAAACCATCATTGTGACATTTATCAGTACTTCACACATCTAACAAATACTGAAGGAGGCAACTACCATTGCCATAACTTCTTTAAAGCCAAAAACTTAAGCACAAATCAGAATTAAGAGAAACTTCAGAATGTTCACATTTGCATGCATTTTTGGCTGAACTTTCAAAGATTCTACATATAACAAACCCACAACTTCGAATCAAAATGAATGTTAAAAACATTTAAGGGAAGCAGGTGTGGCTCAGTGGAGAGAGCCCCCGTTTACCATATGGGAGGCCCGGGTTCACGTCCCGAGGCCTCCTTGTGAGGGGCACGCCGACCTGAGCGGTGCGGTGGGCTGATGCAGCAACCTCACGGCGGGAAGCGGGTGTGGCGCAATGGATAGAGCACCCGTTTACCATATGAAAGGCCCCGGGTTCGCTTCCCGGCGCCTCCTTGTGAGGGCAGGCCGGCTGGAGCAGCGCCATGGGCTGATGCCGCAAGACCTCACAGCAAGAGGGAGATAAGCAGACACAGAGAAGACATGCAGCGAATGGACACAGCAGCACAAGCAGCAAGGGGGGATAAATAAAATAAAATAAATAAATCTTTAAAAAAAAAAACCAAAAAAAAACAAACATTTAAGCCTTGTGATAAACTTACTCTACAGAAGCAAGGAAAACAGAGTGAATAGCAACAGCAGTATATTTCCAGGAGAGAAAGCAACCACTTATTTCCTTCATTATAAAACAAAAGTCAATGAGCCAATATTTTAATAACACTGACCAAATTATTTACTATTCAAGAATTTTCTTTTAAGTTGTGTCTTTAAAATATATCTGCACATATATTTTGATTAAATTAAATTTATACATCAAAAACATTTTGCTCAGAATTCTAATCCTAAGTATAAACCATAACTTATAAAAGCATAGTCCAAACACTATACAATAATGCTACTATTTAGATTTATATGTTCCATCTGAAAAACATCTTACAAACAGGAGTTTTGCCCTGTTTCTCCAGAATAAATGTCCCTATGTCTAAAACTTTAAATGATAATAAAAAAAGACAGATTCAACTAATTCATGCTATGTATTTTCCTTCATCGGGCTTTGATAAAAACAGCCATCTGGTTTTGGAGCACCATATTCCTTCTCAGTTAGTCTCTACAGTCCCAAAAGTAGACACAATAACCGTTGTTTTATTTGTTGGAGCTGCCTTCTGTTTCTCAGCAATAGCTGCACAAACAGTCACAATCTTATCACTTTCAAAGTCATAGTCAGGAATTGACTTTGGAGAGAAATCTGTTACTTCTGCTGCTGATTCACTCTTTTCAATCCTTTGTGCCACTTTCTGCTGCTCCTGGAGTGTTCTTGCCCAAGAAAGGTCTTCTTTCCTTATTTCAGGGTTCATTGGATAGATGTGAAGGGCTACTTGAAAACTTCAAACTTCATCCATTTTGTCCTTCGGCTCTCTGTTTTCATATTGGTCTATTTTCTGTCTTCTTATCCTTTAGTTTACCCTTCCTAACAATCTTCATCTCTAAACTCTTCTCCAAATCTCTCACCCTTGTTTTTTCCTTTCAGGCTTTACCAAATCTGGTCTTTTGGTAACATATTTTATCAATTTTTGTTTGTCTGAGAAGACTTTGAACTCACCCTCATTTTTGAAGGACAGCTTTGCCAGATACAGAATTCTTGGCTGGTTGTTTTTCTCCTTCATTACCTTAAATACATCAAACCACTTTCTTGTCGCCTCCATGGTTCCTGCTGAGAGGTCGGCACTTAATCTTAATGAATTTCTCTTGTATGTGATGCTTTGTTTTTCTCTTGCTGCTTTCAGAATCCTCTCTTTATCTCTGATATTTGTCATTCTGAATAGTAGGTGCCTGAGGGTAGGTCTATTCAGACTTATTCTGTTTGGGGTGTTTTGTCCTTCTTGTATATTGATATTTACATCCTTCATAAGGGTTGGGAAGTTTGGAAGACAGTTTGGCAGTTCTTCAGAATGTTAAGTATAGATTCACCATATGACCTAACTATCCCACTCCTAGGAATATACCCCAAAGATTTGAAAACAGAGACTCAAAGAGATATTTACAAACCAATGTTCATTGCAGCATTATTCACAAGTGCCAAAAGATGGAAGCAATCCAAGTGTCCATTAACCGATGAATGGATAAACAAAATGTGGTATATACATACATGGAATGTTATTCAGCCATGAAAAGGAATGAAGTGCTGATACATGCAACAACATGTGAACCTTAAAGACATATTAATAATATTGAGTGAAATAAGCCAGATGCAAAAAGACAAATATTGTATGATCTTACTAATATGAAATAATTAGAATAGCAAATTCATAGCCAGAAATTAGAGTAAAGGTTACCAGGGGCCACGGTGGGAGTAGGGAATGGGGAGTTCATGATTATTTGGTGTAGTGCAGAACTTCTGTTTGGGATGATGGAAAAGTTTTGAAGTGGATGGTGGTAACGGTAGCACAACATTGTGAATGTGATTGACATGTCTGAGTTGTATATGTGAATGTGGATAAAGGGGGAAATTTTAGGTTATATATATGTTACTATAATTTTAAAAAATTTAAATCATAGGACAGTACAACAAAACCAATGAACCCTAATGTAAACTATGGACTGGTTAATAGTACAATTATAATAATATCCTAACAGAAATACCACACTAATTCAAAGTGTTAATAATAGGGGCGTGTGGCAGTTGAGATTATATATGAATTCCAAAAAGAGAGATGATGTTTGTAAACTCTGTTCCTCTGGGCGTGATACCTTTTGATTGTATTGGATTCTGCTGAAATGGTTTTGATTAAATTATGTTAAGATTAGGGCTTTGATTCGAGCATGTCAGTAGGGTGTAACTCAGGTTAAGTCCCCATCCCCTTGGTGGGCTATATAAATGGGCATTCACTCAAGAAGACACAGAAAAAGGCACAGTAAGAAAGAGAGCTCCACAGACACGGCAGAGGAGAGAACTTTGATCCTGAGGCCCCAGGAAGAGAGATGAGCCATTTACCTGATAGTTTGCAGCTGAAGAGAACAGAGCCGCTGAGCTGAGGAAGCCCAGAAGGAAACAAACACTATGCCATCCCACAACTGAGATCAGAAGAAGCTGGGTCCACGGAGCCTTTAGAGGAAGAAAGAAGGAGAGACCAGGTCCACTATCTTACTTCAACACGTGGCAACTGACTTGGGTGAGAAAGTACCTCTTATGGTCCCTTGAGTTGGACTCTATAGGGCCTTGGAACTGTATGCTTTCACCCCAAATAAATACCAACAGATTTCTGGTAATTTGTGTCAGCACCTCTGGCTGACTTACACAGGGGGTATATGAGAACCACAAATTTTCTGCTTGATTTTTCTGTAAACCTAGAACTTCTCTAATTAAAAAATCTTGCTAAAAATTCTTCTCTTTGACTTTTTTTAAATGTGTATGGATGTGGACACACAAGAAAGGACAACCTGAGGGAAATCTAATTATAATTTGTTCTGAGTATCTTCCACCCGTCTAGATCTATGCTCCACCCTTTTGTACCCTGCTTTCTGCCCCTCTAGAGAGTATGTCTTTGGGCCTCTCAGCCTCCAGCTGCCTGGGAGGGAGGGAGGAGAGTGAGGTCAGGATATTTCTTGTCCAGGTTCCCTCCCTGTGAGGTCCCTGGAGCTGGCTGAGTCTCCTAACAGGTCGCTCACTATTCCTCCCGGTCTGGCCCGTTTTCCAGGGCTCTCTTTCTCCTTCTGAATTCGGGTATGGCTCCTCCCCGCATCCCTTGGGGCCTAGGAGTATTTGTTGTCCTGTTGCTTGGAGGCCCACTCACTGCACCATCCCTTGCAGTTAGTTTACGCCCACACATTTGTGTTGCCCCTCTGCAAATGAATCCTCTCAATATTGTCCTACATTGAGTAGGCCATCTGTTTTCTGCTAGCACTCTGACTGCGACAATATTGCTTTGTCTTCACCATTAAAAATAACAAAAAGTATTTCTTACCCCAACCTAGTAAGGCAATGGTATATTTTTGGGCTATTAATAAGCAGTAATAATTCATAGGCAGACTACTACCTCTCTCGTCTCAGTGGTGCCTTGAATTTCTCAGCATCTTCAGGTTCACCGCAATGCAAACTTATTACTAAGTCCCCTTAGCCTTTATGTCAGAGTCTGAATTCCTTAACCCAGTATTCAAGGCTCCTTGTAATCTGGCCCCTGCCTCCTCTCTGGCACTACCGTTGCTCTCTCTGTCTCCCCCACTCTCACTCCCCCCCTGACCTCAAAGTCCAGGAGCTGCCTCGTGATTCTGTTCCTCTGCCCACCTTGAGCCCTCTGTTTGGAATCCCCTCCCGTCTTCCTCTTTCCCTGACTCAGCTCACCCTCTCTCCTGCCCCGGGAATCCTTCCCTGACCCCCACCCAGGCACAGCCAGACCGTCCCAGGCAGAGTTGGTGCTCCTCTCGTCCCGGGTCACTTTGTGCTTGCCTGTCACAGCACTTGACTGCCTGCCCCCTGGCCCCCAGACTACGGTTCTCTTGAGGACTGGGGTTGTATCCCTCTAGTAGGTACTTCATAAGTTTTTGTTGAATGCGTATCTGTCTCCAGTGGTTATAGGCTTTTGCTAAAAATTGGGTGTACACTGAAATTCCTGTAGGGAACCTGGCAAAACAGGGGTAAGGGAGGGGGCATGTCCTCTTCTCTTCCTGCTCCTTCCTTAAAAGAGCTGGAAACTTGGGGGAAGAATCCTGATTCTTTTCCAGGGTCCCCACACCTTGCTCCTCCCCACGGCATGAAGAGATGACTCACCACCCCTGCCTCTGACATATTCAAATCACCACAAATTCCCAATGACTAGAGTCTGAACAACTTAAATTTTTCTGTTAACTACATTTAACCTTTTTTTAATTTGATTTTTTGAATACGTAAGACAGTCAAAAACAAAATGAAAGTATAAAAACAAAAAGTATAAAAAGATATATAGTGAAAAGTTTCCTTGTACTCCAATCTCTGTCTCCCATTTACCCAGATACTACATTCCAGTGGTAGCCACTCTTCCTAATTCCTTAGTAGATTTAGGTCCAGAGTTGTTTAATGCACTGTCTTAGACTCCTGTTGCTGCTGTAACAAAAGCCCACAAACTGGGTGGCTCAAAACAACAGAAATGTATTGTCTCACAGTTCTGGAGGCTAGCAACCTGAAATCAAGTTGTCAACAGGGCCGTGCTCCATCTGAAACCTGTAGGGGAGAATCCTCCCTTGCCTCTTCTAGCTTCCCATGTTTACCAGCCATCCTTAGCATACCTTGGCTTGTAGGTACATCTGCCTCCGTCTTTACATGGCCTTCTTCCCTGGGTTTGTTGGCACCTCTTCTCCCCTTCTTATAAGGACACTGGTCAGATTGGATTAAGGGCCCACTCAACACCACTATGGCCTCATTCTAACTTACTTCCATCTGAAATGACCCTATTCTAAATAAGGTCACATTCTGAAGTACTGGCTTCCTGGAGGACACAATCCAACCCATAACATGTACATACAAGCAAAACAAATATACATTTTTATGTTTCTCCCTTTTTTTTAAACCACAGCATGACACAGTACACATACTTTTCTGAAATTTGCTTTTTTAACTTAATATGTTTTGGAAACTTGTACTTACCTGTTCATAACTTGCTTCCTCATTCTTTTGTACAGTTGTATAATATTCCAGTATGTGGATGTATAATAACATGATTAACCAAACTTTTATTAATAGACATTTGAGTTGTTTCTAATCTTGCTTGTGGGGGAGCAGATGTAGCTCAAATGGTTGAATGCTTGCTTCTCATGTACAAGGTCCTGGATTTGATTCCTGGTAACTGCTAAAAACAAAACAAACAAACAAGAAAACCAGCTCTCATTGGGGAATGGATGTAGCTCAGTGGCTGAGCACCTGCTTCCTATGTATGATGTCATGGGTTTGGTCCCTGGTTCTGAATTTTAAAAAAATTTTTTAATTGAAAAAAAAAAAATCTTCTTTGCAAATATTGCTTATAGTGACACACATTTAATCTTTATATGATTTGATCTGATTCATTGTATAATTCTTTTGACTTTCTAACTTCACACTCTTTTTTCAAAAAACTTTTCTTTTAATCTGTAGGTCAACCAAACATGACATATTAGTCAGGGTTCTCTAGGGAAACAGAACTGACAGGAGATATTTGTAAATAGTATAAGATTTTATAAAATTGTCTCACATGATTGTGGGGATGTACAAGTCCAAATTTCGCAAGGCAGGCTGCAAACCAGGGGCTCCGATGAAGGTCCTCAATGAGTTCCCAGGAGACACTGGCTGTCTGAAGTAGAGATGGGAATTCCCTCTGAATGCTGGAATCACTTCTCCTTTAAAGGCCTTCAACTGATTGGATGAGACATCACTCATTGCTGATGGCAATCTCCTCAGTTGATTGCAGAAATAATCAACCATATATGCAAGCAACTCACTGATGATTTAAGTCCATGAAGTGCCCTTGTATACACTTAGCCCAAAGCTTGGCCAAACAACTTGGCACCATTACCTGACCAAGTTGACACATTAGCCTAACCATCACACATTTGCTAAAGGAAAAATTAAGCTTAAACTATAGATCAATGGCCTGAAAAAGTTATTCAACTTTATGAGTTCATTTCTGGGCATTTATCCATAAGAATGTTGGATGCTATAGCAGAGTATGAGTTCATTTCAATGGAGCAGGCAGAATTTGTGTAAACCTCACAGATTTTGCCAAGGTTATTTGGACAAAGCAGCATTTCAGGGTTCCCACTGGGAAAAATCTCAATCATTTTGGTACTTTTGATGATCAGTAATACTTTTAATATCTGGGATGTTTATACATTGTTTCCAGCAGAGGTTTACAAAGGGGGAAGGACTGGCATGTCCCTGCAACCAGAGTACCATGGGTCTTGGAGGCAGCATAAAGCAATAGTTTCAAGAGCCTGCTCAGTCCAGAAGTCATTTGGGGGATCCTTGACTGCTCTCCAATACAGAACAGATATGTGTGGGATTCTGTATGTTTAGCTTCAGAAGCTGGGGTTCCTTCTGGCCAATGGGGAAATTCCAACCAGCTGCCCCCTGCTCTGTGGCTAGGGTTAGCACTGGGTGGGTTGGCAGGGTTTCCTAACAAGGACAGCCTTCAGGCTTGGCTGTGCTACATGCTGGAGGGCAGCGTGACGGGCTAGAAAGGGTATCCCACGGGGGCTCCCCAAAGATTTGTAAAAGGGCACTTCTTCAAAGGGTGGCGGAAGGGATTATGAAGCAGCTCAGCCTAGACAATGCCTGGGCTCAAGACCAAGCCTGTAAAACACAGACACATCTTCAGTCAGGAAGGCTGGGACCCCCAGGCCATCTGAGAAAGACACTCAGAGGGCCGGCGTCCTCGTAGTCTCTGCCAAACCTCTCTTTGTAGGGCCTGCAGACCCAAATTCATTTAAAACAGTAAGATGCTCTCTTACATTCTATATCTCTTTGCATGTTTTGTACTTTCCATTTGAAGTTCTTTCCTGGATATAAGAAAGTAAAACAAAAGAAAAAGATGGAGATACATTTAGAGGTGTAAATTAGAGGGTATTATTGCTAAAGAATATAGGTTTAAAAGCCCTTTTATGGATAGTTTTCACAAACCATGCCTTTATTTTGAGCTTTAGCCTTCCTAACACTTTTCAAGTTTCTAGTAATGATATAGTTTCTATTTTATAGACTTCTGGAACTTTTTCTAATCAACTCACTCAACCTCTTCCCATCTTATCAGTCATCATTGTGGAAACCCTTAACTGGATGAAACACTTTATTACATTTCTGATATTTATTTGGAAAAATTAAAAGATTATATTGCACTTTCCATGCATGGTTGTTTATTTACTTTCAGAGGTTTTCAGTGAGCACCTGTGACGCACGCCCATTTCTAGTCACTCAGGGATGCGTCAGTGAACAAAACTGGCAAAATAATGACTGCCCATTTCTACACTGAAAGATAAGCGTGGTAGATGAGTGACTTTATGTGATCAGTAGTTGAACATGGGCCAGCTTAATAAACTTATTTCCAGTGCTTCATCGGCTCAAAGCCCTCTGCCTGGTATATGGTCATGAGAGAAAGGTGAATTTTTTCTATTGGCTGCTTCCCCTTTTCTCCTTTCTCCTGCTTCAATTTTCTACATCTGCTTGATCTCCCCCCAACACACAGACACACACATGCACACATCTTGTCTTTATCCTATATTTAATCTAAATACAGTAACAACTATCAACTCTTGAGTTCCTGTTTTTCTTCCATAGGCTGAATTTCCTATTTTTGTGCTTGGGATAGCTGTATCTGCTTCAGAGTAAGGCCCAGGTGGACAGAGATTTATACAAGCACACACCACACACTCACACTATATATATATGTATGCCTGTCTTTCCAAGCCACCTGTGTTAGTCAAGGTTTTCCAGAGAAACAGACCTGACAGGAGATATCTATATATATTAAGAGATTATCATAGGAATTGGCTTACACAACTATGGGGATTGGCAAGTCCAAATTCCATAGGGCAAGCCAGAAGTTAGAAACTCCAGTGAAGGTAAGGTTGAATTCTCCAGGAGAAGCTGGTTGGCTAAAATAGAGGCAGAAATTCTTCTTTCTGGCTTCTGAAATCCTCAGTTCTGACTTTAAGACCTCCAACTGATTGGATGAGCAGATTCCTGTCATTGCTGAGGGCAATCACCTTTGTTGATTGTAAGCCATATGATGCAGTCAGCCATAGATGCAATCATCTGACTATAGAGGCAGACCTCATAGTAAGAATCAGGCCAATGCTTGCTGGACAATATAACCTAGCCAAACTGATACATGACGTTAACCACAAAAACCACCTGACTAAAACCACATGCAATTAAGTGCTTAATTAGCAATTTTTATTGTGACGTTATCTGTATGTTTCAGTTATCTGTTTCTGTGTAACAAACAACACCAAAATTCAGTGGCTTAAGAGACAGCCATTTTATTTGTTCACATTGCTGTGGATCAGGAATCTGGGCTGGGCTCAGCTGAGTGGTTCTTCTGTTTCATAAGACATTGGCTGGGCTCACATCGCAATGCATTCAGCTGAGTTTGACCAGGGCTAAGAGATTCAAAGTGTCTTTAGGCCTTTCTCAACTTGTCATGCTCCAGCAGAGTGGGACAACTACTTACATGGCAGCTGGATTACAAGATGGGGACCTGGCCTTGGAAATTATACAACATCACTTCTACCACATTTTATTAGTTAAAACAGGTCATAGGGCTAGCCCAGATTCAAGGGGAGGAGAAACATACTCCACCTCTTGTTGGGGGTGTGGCAAGCTTACAATGCAGAAGAATTAGTGGGATGGGAGGAATTGTTGCAGCCATCTTTGGAGACATGAATTATCATGCAGTATAGACCTGTTTTATGTTTAGCTGGTAGTCCACTATAAATCCCAATTCTAGGCAGCAGTAATGAAACTAGTATTATTTAAAATTTTTCTCTCTCTATGTCTATCTTCTTTTTACTAATCAGTACTCTAGCTGGTAAAGGATGTTTTCAATTATAAAATTGTGTTCTATGGTTATCAGTCAGTATTAGTTCCAAGGCAAAAGTAGCAAGTCTGAATAACTTAAGCAGAAAGATACTTTTCTGTTGGTTTATCAATTAGTTTATAGAATATAGGAAGGCTGAGGCTGGAGAACTAGAATCACAACATGGATAGGACCTAAGGAAGGCTGGGCAGGGAGGGACATCCACGGTGACACCACAAGGATACTCTGGGCAGGCCACTTCTGCTGGCACTGTACACATTAGACAGTCAACACTACTGCTGTAGGTATGTTAGCCTGTACTTGAGGCTTTGAGTCACTCCCTTAAGGCTCCAAGTCGTGGGTAGGAACAACCAATTGGCCAATTCTATTTGTTCCTTTATCAACCAGGAAGCAGGCAGAGGGTCCCTTCTACTTCAAAGGTTGGGTTTGGGGATGTTCTGCCTCCTACCAGGACTTACATGATGGAGTAGCCCCCAAATACAAAGGGTTACATAGCACTGAACATAAAGTAACCATTTCTGAAAACAGTGTATTTTCATGATCTGGCCCCCACTATCTCTTTGATCTTGACTCCTACTCACTCTGTTTTAGCCTCAGTTGTAAAACACCAAGCATGCTCCTGTCTCAGGACCTTTGCACATGATATTTTCATGTCTGAAATGCTTTCCCTAAATATCTGCATGGCTCCCTCTCACCTTATTCAAGTCTTCACTCAAATATCATCTTCCCATATGACCTTCCAATAGATACTCTGATCTAAACTTGCAAGCCCTCATACCACACTTTTTATCCCCATTTCCTGCTTTAATTTTTTCTCCTTAGCATTAACGTTATCTAATACACCAAATATTATAGTTATATAATTTCCATATTATTTATTTCCCCCTCTAGAATGCAAGCTCTTTGGGGCAAGGATTTTATTTTATCTTGTTTAGTCCTGTATCCCCAAAATATAGAACAATGCCTGGAAAATAGTAAGCATTCAATAAATATATTTTGCATAAATGAATATTGGACCATTATGAGAACTAACCCCTTGAAACACATTTTTTGCCCAGTTGACAATAATTATTCTTAGAGTTTAATCTCCCTACCAATATATCTCATTTTAAATTGTTATATAAAATATAATGAAAACTTTTGATAAGTTAAAAAAAAATCTTTCATTTATTGGTCCCTTTCCTTCAACCAGGCTTATTCTTCTGTTATAGAAGGAAATTAGATGAGTCAGAAAAGGGTCATTTATTACAAAACCATACCTTATGCTTTGTTCTCTTCTCAGCATTTCTATATTGATATTTTGCTGATTTATTGCACTACTTTTCAAGGCACTGCTGCTAGCTTAATAATTCCAAGGTTATCCCTTTCATCCTTCATTCAGAAAGACATTAAGTTGGATGTTTTCCAACTTTCAGGAAGGTACTAGTCCTCAGAAGTGGCCACTGGCAAAGTAGCACCACAGTGACCTTAACTAATTCATGCAGTATCTTAGAAGGCAAAACATGAAGCCCTGTATATTGGAATGTTTTGATAGTGTTCAAATAGTCTTTCATCAGTGAGTCAAAAATGTTTGCTGAGTGTCTGTTAGAAAACTTGTGCTGGTTCTTCTCTCTCTGTGGTTAGCCCTTGTGACACCAAGTAAGGAGTTAATCAAGCTCTGCCTCTGCCATTTGCACAGCTTGGGCAAACAGACAGACGGAAGCAGAGGGAGAGGACCCAGGGACCTTTAGCAAACGCTTCACGATACTTCACATTTGCATCCCTGTCAGGGGCCACAATTGCAGGGGCCATGTTTCAGTTGATAATGTATTCCCTTGTTTATATAATAATTGGTGGAGATCTCTCCTTCATTCATTCATCCAACACATACCTACTGAGCCCCTATTCTGCACCAGACATTGTGGTTATAACAGTGAACAAAACAAAGTTCCAGTTCTCAAAAAGTTTACAACTAACCATACCACCCCATTTCTAAAATTCTTGCTGTAGTAACTACAAATATATACAGAATATCTCAGAGTGTTGATAGCTGGCATATTTACCACCCTAAAAAATTCCTTGGTCTAAAAATTAGCAAAAGAGAGAAAGTGAGTCTGTGTCTGTGTGTCTTGGAGCTATGTACCCCAGAAAATCATGTTCTAACCTTAATCAATTCCTGTGGGTATAAACCCACTGTAAACAGGACCTTTTGATGAAGTTATTTTTTAGCTAAGCTGTGGCCAACTGAATCAAGATGGGTCTTAATCCTATTACTGGAGACCTTATAGAGAAGGCAATAGAGAGAAGGCACTGGAGAAGCAAGAAGCTGGAAGTCAATAGAATCTAGAAGAAACAGGAGAAGATGCTACCATATGTATTGCCATGTGACAGAAAAGCCAAAGATAGCCAGCAGCCAGCACTAGAATGCCACAGACTTCAAGGAGAAAGCATCACCTTCCTGATGCCTGGATTTTGGACTTCTCCTAGACTCAAACTCTTAAGCCAGTAAATTCCTGTTGTTTAAGCCAACACATTGTACTGTATTTGTTTTACCTGCTGGGAAACTAAAACAGTACCCCAATTCTTATTTATATTCCTAGCAAGTGTCATTCAGACATGCTGAGCATTAATGAATGGATGTCATTCTACCTGCCTTCCACTCCGGGTCTCTGTCACCCCATAACAGTCCCCCATTGTTACATGCTTTCCCCAAAAGAATGATACACTGCTGTTCTGAGTCACAAAGTATATATACCAGGATATATGCAGAACTATAATTATTATAGCATTTAAGGTAGCAGCTCCTGGGAAACGGATGTGGCTCAAGCGATTGGGCTCCCATCTACCATATAGGAGGTCCAGGGTTCGATTCTCAGGGCCTCCTGGTGAAAGGCAAGCTGGCCCAAGCGGAGAGCTGGCCCATGCAGAGAGCTGGCGCAGCAAGATGACACAACAAAAAGAGACACAGCAGAGAGACAGTAAGAGATGCAGCAGACCAGGGAGCTGAGGTGGCGCAAGAGACTGGGCGCCTCTCTCCCACTCCGGAAGGTCCCA
>JAQZBX010069304.1:0-15600 GCA_029593785.1 Cabassous unicinctus | reverse complement strand
AAAAAAAAAAAAAAAAAAAAAAATCCAAGATCAAACGAACAAGAATATCTATATCCCATGACCTGTTGATTTTACAGCTAAGAAGATATCCTAACGGAAAAATGCAAGATGTCTGAAAAAGACTTACACATAAACATCTTAAATGTAAGAGACAAAATCAAACAAAACTTTACATGTTCAGCTATAGGAATGGCTTAAGGAAATTATTGGATATTTAGATGGTAGAATATTGTATAGACAATGAAATTATATTTATAAAATCTGTAATGACGTGAGAACATGCTGAGGATATAAACACATTTTATTTAGATGTTTAAAAAATCAGTACAAAATTGTAACAGAGCATCTCAACCACATTCAAAAATTTTCAGTATGGTATTCGTGAACTATAACTTCTTGATTCGTTACTGTTTTTTATAATGAACCATGCAGTTTCACTGACTATAAATGATACCTCCCTCATGAGGTTATTCTGAGAATTAAATGATATTGTACGTGGGAGCCCAGAGTTCTCTGAAGAGCTGCCACTAACTCTGTTTCTTTTCTTTTGTTTTGGTTTCCACCTTTGATATTACTGGCTTACTTCTAGAGTTCAGTCTTTCTTGACAGTTTGCTCATGAACACCACTAAAATGCTACATGGAAGCCCTGTGACTATGGATGGGGCTTATCTACTCTGGACTTAACTGTATGCAGTTTCCCCAAACTTGCATTATGAGACTAGTTAATTGTATATATCCAGATTCCTGGATCCCTGGAATTAGAATCTCCAGGGAAGGGCCTGGAAAGTTTATGTGTAATAAACACCCAGGGGAAGCGGCTGTGGCTCAACTGGTTGAACTCCCGTTTACCATATGGGAGGCCCCGGGTTCGATTCCTGGGGCCTCCTGGTGAAGACAAGCCGGCCTATGCGGCACAGTGGGCCGGTGCAGCAAGATGACACAACAAAGGGAGACAAGCAGACACAGAAAAATGCAAAGTAAATGCACACAGAAAGCACAAGCTGTAAGGGCAGGATAAATAAATAAAAATAAATCTTTAAAAAAATAAAAAATAAAAAAATAAACACCCAGATTGACTCTTATTACATGAAAAACTGGGAATACTGACAGTTGAGTCAGTTTATTTCTTTTCTTTTCAAAATTTGATTGCAAAATATCAGAGGGGTAGAAATTAATAATAATATAATGAAAAATTATAAAGCGAACACCCATAAACACCCAGATCAAGTAATAGAACACTGCAAGCTACCCCAAATCCCCAAGAAATAAATAGTCGTTAGCCACTACAATATTTAAATGATGTCAGCAAGATGTGCAACTGTGTCCAGAGAACAGGTAATAGATGAATAGAGCTCACTCAGCACTCTATCCCATCTGTATCATTCTCCGCCTCTGCTCTCCAAAGGAAATCACTCTCCTGACTTCTGGGATAATCATATTCTTGTTCTTCCTTATGATTTTGGCACTTATTTATGTATACTTAACTAAATACCAAAATATATCCCTTGTTATCTGAAAAATATCTGTCCCTGAAAATATTGGGAATTACAAATTTCCCGATAGAGGGAACCTATATTCCATTCCTTTGAATTGGAACAGAAATAATGCCCATCCAAAGCCTCTAATCAATTTCTCTCAAATCACTAAAACACTCTTAAATATTTAAATAACAAATCATGAAGGATTTTTGCATAACCTAAAACATTTAAAACTCATCAGTATGTTTGTGTGCTATACCCATGAATACTGCCAAACCTAAGATAGTTCCACTCAAAGTACCTGTCTGCAAACTGTTACTGGTCTTTGAAGAGATAAGGAACTTGTGCCAGAATGCAAAACAACTTTATCTCTAAGCTGTTGTTAGAACTCTTTTCATATTTAGACTTTCCTGATGAAGCAAACAGTGCTCAATACATCTTGGTGCAAGCTCCGCCAACATCGCAGTCCAGTAACAAATGGTTTCTGGAACTGGTTTTGTCCCACATTCTGAATAGCATGCTTGTTTAGGATATAAATTATATTTTCCTTTTACACTGCAAGGAACATAGATGATAAGAGAAATAAACAATGAAATAAAATACTAAATATGTATAATGTATATAAAGATATTAAAAACAGAAGGAAACACTGGGATCCATGAAGAGTTAATATAACAATGACAATATAATTTATTATCCAAATTCTCATTTTTGAGGGAGGAAAGTGGTACTAATAATTACGACAAAGTAAGAGGTATAAACTGGGACTGTCCCTGGCAAATTGAAACATATGTTCGCCCTAGCTAAACCCTCAAGGAAAGGGTGAGACAGATGAGCAGTGGTAATACATAGCAGTATTTAAATGACACCAGCAAAGACCTGCAATCCTGTCTGGATGCATGACTATAGCTTACTCTGCCCTCTACACCTTCTCAGCTGTACACATGCATGGAGGATTTGTGATCTGGATGGTGAACTTTGGGTACGTTTCTGGAAGTTATTATAGTGAATACTTGGGAAGGGCTCAGATGGTGAGGGGATACCTGAGGATTAGCTTTGTCTGTTTTTGATGTTCCTATGAGCAGATCATACTATATGTATTCTTTGATGTCTTGCTGTTGCTAGATATTCCATATAATGGTGTTAATCTATGGTTGGCTCAAAAGTCACTGCTGTGGGTAAGGTTGGGGGTGAGATTCCTTAGTTATCAATGTCTGGGCACATAATATTAATCCTTGCTTTGCCTCAAATATTTTGCAGTCTTTAGGAAACTAATAGCTGTCTTCCGTGGAAGAGCCAGGTGCTGGGTCTGTCATAAGAGGATTTTCTTTCCCTGGTAAATACACAGGAACTTGAAGTGGGTGAGCGGAGAAAGAGCCTGATCACAGATCACCCCTCACGCTGTGCTTTTGGATAGGAAAACTTTTCAGTTACTGGGTGAAATTTGATGGTAAATTTTTGAGGAACAGCTGTGGCTTCCTTGACATGAGACTGAGAGAACAGTTGCTCATGTTTCTGCTCCTTCAGCCTGGAAAAAGGCAAAATGGGACAGTGTAACAACCCAGCTTGGCACAGTAAAACCTTTTGTAGGAGGCCACCAGGCAGTAGTCCATAAATTGTATTTCTCTGAATGGGGAGGGCGGGGAAGAAGAGGGAAGGTGAAATGAACACTTTTAGGGCTACTGTGAGGAATAAGTGTGATGTGAAAAGACCAACTACGTTTAGTCAGGCTGAATTTAGCAAGCAAACACTCTTAGATCATCATCTAGCAAATATATACAGAAAGTTAAAAACAGAATAATAAAAAATATTCTCACTCTCCATGAGGTACTTGTCCTGAATGCTTCACATCTTTTCACATTTATTTCTTATAATCACCAGACTTCCCTGACTCTACAATCTGGTATCACTTTCCTTTGAAGTAAAATATAAAAAGCCTTCTTTGCCATCTTAGGTGAGAGTCCACTGGCTGATGGTTATTTTGGGTTCCATGTAGACTCTCCCCTTACCGTTGCTTAGAGAATCTGTGCTCCCAGGGCTGTGCTGCCTGGAGACCACCTCATTCCCCGTTTTCCTCATCTCTGTGTTTTCATTGTATCGTCTCTTCCAGTAGTTGAGTTCTTCACGATCAGATTCCTGACAGCGCCGCAGAACTGCCATGGAGCGCCTTGTTTTCTCTACCATTTCCATAATGCAATTCAGGGCCTGAGCCAGAAAGGAAGTCAGGCAGAGAAGAGATGAGGAAACTCAAACAAGCAACATTGAAAATCAACACCAGGTAAACAAAATATGAAGAATAAAGTTTAAGTATTTTACAGGTTTACGAAAATCAAGTTTACATTTGAAAATCTTTCTTCTTGCCTCTTTAAAAAAATATATGTACTTCACTTGGCTTATAAATTGAAGGGATCAACCCACCACAGAGATTTGAGAGTGACTCTCTCTAGCTGAGGGAGTGGTGAGTAAACCAGCTTTTATTGAACTATACAAGGACATTAACAATGCCATGCAAGTTTCAGAAGGTTTGCCTCAAAACAGACTTTACCTGCATGGGGCAAAAGTCACAGTGAAATTAATGAATGCTTTATTAATATGTATCAATAATACTAATTTTTTTAAAAATTAATGCAACCTACTCAAAAGGACTTCAAAGATGAAAATCATCCAATTTGAACAAGTGAGCACCTGACTTTACACTAGCTGATACCTGCTCCCTCTCACTGCATCAGCTGGACATCATTCAAGGAAGAGGCTCATTCATACAGGAAATGGCAAATCTGGGAATTCTTTATTGCAAAGACATTGTGGCTATAGTTATTTCACTTCATGCATATACACACAATATTAACTACTGATAATATTAAGAATGAAAAGTCATACATAGGAAAATTATATAAGTTTCTTACATGATCAAGATGTTTCCATTCATCAGCCCATTCTCTTTCTGTCAAACGGTGGTCTACCAACTCATCTTGATAGCCCCCATTCAGACCTATTAGAAATAAGAAATGAAATCTGGAGATTGAAGAAAGAATATAGAACAGAATTCTTCCAAGTAAGTATACATATATTCTTTGAACACACAATTTTAAGCATGCAATTAAGGGGACCCACAAAAGTATATATACCTAACAAAGGACTGCTATTCAGAATATATAAAGAACTCCTACAGATCAATTATGAGAGACAAAGAGCACAAAAGAAAGAGAAATAAACAGGTATGTCACAGGCAAGAAAGTACAAAAGACCCCTCTACATAAAAAATATACCCAAAATTGTAAGTAGTCAGGGAACTGCAAATAAAAACTTCACTATGATACCATTTCATCTCTACATATTGGAAAAAATTAAAATTCCAGTTAGCAGTAAATGTGAACAGGTATGTGATGTAATACAAATACTTAACCACCACAAGTAGAGTGTATATTGGTACAACCACTTTGAAACAGCTTAGTATTGCCCAAATATTTTTTTTGCATGGTTTAAACAGATACTGACATTTCCAGGAATGTAATGACTGTAAATCAAGGGTATATTTAACCAATAACTGCTCACCATTTTGAAAAATCATGTCTCATATGGCCATACTACTCACAGTATTTGAAATGCTAATGTAACTCCTGTATGAATTTGAATTTTTTTAAAAAAGCAGTTTTATTGAGATATATTCAAATACCAGACAAGTCATCCAAAGTAAGTCAGAATTTATAGGTGTTGTATTCAGTGATTCTGTATTAGTTTAAACATGTCATTATTTAATTATATCTTCTAGTATAGTCATGCCTGAGCATTAACATATTTTATAATAAGATACTTTCCTTGTATATTTTATTATAAATTATTTTCTTACATATTACAGTTAGGATAGAATATTGATACTAAAATTGAGTCTAAGATAGGTTTTAGTATCCATAACTTTTCATTTTAGGAATGTAAAGTGGGTGTTAGATTTAAAAAAAAAAAAAAAAAAGAGGCAGGAGGTGGTGGGGTGAGTGGTATGTTTTTCAAAAGAGAACTGGTGAAAATTAAGGAATCTGAAACAGTGCTGGCAGAAAAATAGTTGAATCTAAAAGAAACCATCAAGGCAGATGATTGAAGTTTCTCGAAGTACATTTCAAGATGAACAGTTTTTCCCCAAATAGTTAGAAATACAAGGCAAATCTCACAAAATTGCAATTGCAGCTGGATTTTAGCATACTTCTCTCAGAAAGTAACCAAACTGACAAAAAATGGACATGGGTATAGAAGAAATCAATAACAAACCTAATTTTTAACATATATATATATCTTTAAAGGGAATTGGATTATACAACTGCTATGGAAGGCATCATAACATACAGGCAAAGCAAAAGCTTTGGGCATCAGATAGTTAGGGTCTGAATCTTGTCTCTATCACCTGCTAACTAGTGATGTGATTCTGGCTATAGTTCCTTCATCTGTCATTTGTAAAAAGGGGATGATAATTACATGGAATTGCTGTGAGGATTAAATGAGATAATGTAAGTACAACACAATCTAAGTGGTTCTTAAAACTCAATAAATGTAGGCAGCCGCGAACACCACTGCTACTGTGGTTGCCACCATTCAGCTACCACTGCGTGAAACCAGGGTCCTGCTGTAGCCCAAGCCTCTGTGGTACCAGAAAGGTACCAGAGGGGGTCAGGACAAATGTGCCCCAATTCTTTTACTCCACATCATACCCTCAAAAGGAAAGGATACCCTGGAAGCTAGTTAGTAGTCCACTGGTTCTCTATTGTGAACCTACTTGGTATTTAAACCTCAAAGAACTTTCCACAGTTAACTTGTATGAGATAATGAGTGCAAAAAGAATATGACAATGAGTTTAGTCCAAATTGATTTCCTGTGAGATTTGTTAGGGGATTGTTTGGTTTCTTTCCCAAGTTTAATGGTTACTGAAGGCCCATCTGACAGGCACTCCAAATGTAAGCATAATAACAACAACCCAGCAGGGGTAAGGGTGTTATCTCCACTTAAGAAATGAGTAGTCTGAGGCTCACAAGGGCTAACAAACTTGCCTAAGATCCCATAGCCAGTTAGGATGAAGATCCAAAGTTAAATTTAGATATGCCTAACCTTTTGATCTAAATTAAATGCTCATGTTCTTTCACCTCTAAGTCCACATATTTTACATCTTTCTTGTTTAATTTTTATAAACTTTTTATTCTGAAATAAATTCAGATTTACAGAAAGGTAGCAAAAATTGTATAAAGACCTCTTTGTAATAGTATAAAATTCTCCCTCTATTCATATTTCCCAAATGTTAATTTTATCTCACTTCATTATTCTGTTTTCCTGATTCATTTGAGAATAAGTTACAGACATAATATCCCTTTATTCTTAAATATTTCAGTGTGTCTATCCTAATTTTTTTTTTTTTTAGGTACCAGGGGCAGGGGATTGAACCTGGGACCTCGTATGTGGGAAGCTGGCACTCAACCACTGAGCCACATTGGCTTTCCTGAGTTGGTTTTTTCGTTTGTTTTTGCTTGTTGTTTTGTTGTTGTTCTTTTTTCAGGAAGGAACTGAAGCTAGCTCAACCACTTGAGCCACATCTACTTCCTATCCTAAATTTTAATCTCCATTTATCACTGCATTCAGTTTGCTACTTTTCTCAAGCTGATTTTAATTTATTCAAACTCTCCTCTTGAAAGTAATCCTAATTCTACCATATAATGATGGTAGCAAAAAGGTATGAAGTAAGGTAGTAAGTAAGGTATGAAATTAAATTGTAGTTAATTTCAAATGAGATTAACTACAATTTTAATATTCTTTTCAGTGCATAATATTGTTTTATTTTATCAGTGGCAAAAAAGCAATGATGGTATTATTTTATTTTCTCACTGAGTAGGAATTAATTCCCAAGGATTCAATCTGAATTTAAATCATTTCCATGCTGTTCACATTACTTACTAAGATTGTGGTGTCTCTCACGAACTTCCCGGTGCTCTAGCATCTTGTTGGGTTCACGATACAGATGTGAAGTTGCAATATCTTCTAAGGTGTAGTGCTGAAGAGGTGGAGGAGTGGGATGGAACTGGCCCCCAGGATTCATGAGGGGCACAGTAAGGGCAGGACTGTGCCGGGGAGCAGGGCTGATGGTACACACTCTCTTGGCAGGAGGCTCGGGAGGAACTGTATCTCTTTCAAAACTATTTTCTTCTCTCCTATTAAAGTACCAGAAGTACATGTCTGAGGCCTGTCAGCAAATGTTCATGCAAATAGTTCCTAAGCACCTACTTTGTGCTAAGTATTGTGCTATGCACTTTCCTAAACAAGAAAACTGTAAGGAGGGGTTTGTACAAGAGACATGAACTGAAAAATGTCTTCAGGGGCCAGGCAAATAATGTCAATTGATGATTTATTCCAACTTGAAAAGTGAGGTCAAATTCATCTATAACCAGGCAGTAACATCTAACCCTCATGAAGTAAAGGAGAGAATAAGGAGATGACAGCATTGCCTTATGTAATAGGAATATGGAGGGTTATAGGGTTTAATTACGTTGTGGAATGTTTTGAGGTGAAATTTGTTACTATGGGAGTAAGTTACTGGAAATAAATAATTTTCTAAAGGGGAGAAAAAAGGCTCACATAACTAATCCACTTGTGAACTGGTAGGGTTTTCAGTCATTCAGCTTCAACTATAACAAAAATTTTCTACTGTTGTTAAAATATTGCTTCCTTGAAAAATCATAGAATATGGTAGTAACCATTCATCATATTGTATTTTCTAGAATAAATTCATAGAATATTAATCTGTTTAATAATAGTGACTAACAAATATCTGTAATTGTTATACTTTTGCAAGACTTCACACATCAGAAAAAAGTGCATTTGGCAGGTTGTAGTTATGCTTCTGGAGCTTGGACACATAGAATGCTCCAGAGCAGAGTTTCTTACCAAGAGTATACAGAGACATCTGAAGAGTTTTTGAAAAAATATTCATGTCTGGGAACTACTCCTAGAGATTTTAGACTCATTCTACTGCTTGATGCTGGGACAAAGCAAACTAAACTTAGAAATTCTGAGACTGATTCTACCTATCTACAACCACAGCAATCAATTTCTTTTTCTTTCACAAGCAAAGGACAAAGTCTGATTGGTTTTAGAAAAGCAAGGGCAACAAAGCTCTTCTCTGCTCACCTCTCAGGACTGGGCCTCTTCCCGTTCCCATGCACCTCCATAAGCAGCTCAGAAGAGTCAGCAGGTGATGCAATACTTGTATTGAGCAGAAGGTGTTCGTGCTGAGCCAGGTACTGGGATGGGGTCTGCTTGGCGGCGCGAGCACAGTGCAGCAGTTCTCGCTGCAGCAGAGGCAGGTTAGCCTTGAAAAGAGGAGATGGGCTGGAAGCAGTTTTCCCAGTGTTGGGCCCTACCCAGCAGGGCTCAGCACCTCAAAAGGCTTTCAAAAACCAGATGACATAAGACAAAAGCCCTGACTCCTTGTCAGTCTGATGTGCATATGCCTCTTCTGTGAGTAAAGTAACATCTATTACACTGTACTTAATTATTGGTTGACTTGTCTGTTGCTCCTACAAGATGGAAATTCCCTTAGGGAAGGTGCCTTATTCACCTTTGTGGCCTCATACAGAGTAGCCAAAGCTCAATAAATGTTTGTTGAACATAACAACTTTAAAATTTTATGTATTAAGGCTTTGGTCAGTTACAGAATTACTACTGCCTACAGAGGAATAGAAGGGATTCACTCTTTTCTACTCTATCACTAGTAGCCCTGGTTTCTTTTTTCTGATTCCTAATTCATCTCTGATAGTACTGCTTAACAACCTTCCCTTCATGTTCTCTGACAGCTACCATGGAATTCTGGGAATGGGGATTATTATGGTTTGGTTGGAACATGGGGTTTTTGAAAAGGAATAGTGGGAGTGATAGGAATGAAGGGAAAAAAATCTCAGACTAGAAACTCTGGCACCCAAGATTTCCCTAATTAATTATGCACTGATATTTTTCCTTTTGTAAACCTTTTAATAGGGATAAATCCTGTGAAAAACTATTTTTAAATCATAATTTTAATTCTTTCATATATATAATTTACTTTTCCTATATTGCTTTTATTAAAAAAAAAAAACAAAGTAAGAAATATATATTCCCCCCAAAATTTAAAAACAATTCATGCTGGGCCAATAAAAGAAGGCTTTTATTCAAGGGAAACAGATGAGCAAGAGAAAGGAGAGTTTTAATACATGCAAGTAGTCATCCCTTCACCAAGAGTTAATTTAGCAGGCACCATAATTAGTGACTGTTTTAAAGCAGAGATAAATTGACAAAAACCCAAATGCTAGCCAAAAAGCTGCCATAACAACCTACCTCATGCTGTTTTCCAAAATAACACAGTTAAGAATAGGGAATTTGACTATATACAACACTTGTTAAAAGACTGTAGTCAGTTCTATAACCTCAATCTTGCTGCAACTATAAAAGCTTAATTGAAAAGAAAACCATGTCAGATCGTTCCATTTGTGACATGTGCCCTTTGATGAATAAAAGAAACATGTTAATTATTTCTTATTAAGGCAAATTTTACACATCCTTTCTTGATTCCAGTGTCTCGAGGAAATAATTGTTTACCAGCTCTGACATATAGAAAGGAGACCAAGATAGAACTAGCACAACTGTTTCAGGGCTGAAAAAGGCACCAAAGACGACCCTGAGATGTGGAGGCTTTAATGCTATTAGAACAGAGCCTCAATATAAGCTGTGTACCTAAGACCTAAGCATGTTCTTATATGTATGTTATGCTCTAATTTTAAAAGTTTTAATAACTGGTATTAGTAACTTGGTAAGATAGCTCATCTCTCAACAAATTTCCACAAATGTTGAATTGACAAAATCAAAATGTAATGGTATCAATTGAGTACAGTTTTTTGGTAATGTTGTCTACTACTAATGAGAAGAATGGAATTCTTACTTGGGGAAAAGGGGTGGAGAGCAGGTAACAGTTACTATTATTTTTTGTGTGTGTGGTACTGGGGATCGAACACATGACCTTGTACACAGGAAGCAGGTGTTCAACTACTTGAGCTACATCTGCTCTCATTTACTTTTATTGGGGTCTGTAGCAGTTTGATACTGTTTATGAATTCCAAAAATAGATATTGGATTATGTTTGTAACCTGGCTTGTTCCTCTGGGCATATTAGATTATATTGGATTCAGAGGTTTAACTTTTACTTGATTAAATAATGATTAGGGCTTTGATTGGGCCATGTAAGTAGGACATTGAGTCCCCGCCCCCTTGGTGGGTGGGGACTCACAGAGAAACTGCACAGCAGAGAAGGGAGATTGGCATTTTGAGCTGGAGCCCCAGGAAGTAAACAGAAGAACACAGCAGAGGCCCGGGAAGAGAGACAAGCCTTATACCAGCCTATAGCTGAGATTGGAAGGAGCTGGGACCATGGAGCCTTAAGCAGGAGGAGGAGGAACGCTGGACTCTCACAGACATACCCGCCATCTTGCTCCAACACGTGACAATAGACTTTGGTGAGGGAAGTAACTTATGCTTTATGGCCTGGTAACTGTATAAGCTTCTACCCCAAATAAATACCCTTTATAAAACAACAGATTTATAAAGCAACAGATTTCTGGTACTTTGTATCAGCACCCCTTTGGCTGACCAATACAGGGTCCACAGTTAGTATTCCTTATTACCAAATCAACTGCAAATGTTCTTCTGTAAGAATCATTCTCAGCTCCAGGACTATACAAAACCATGTACCATGTGGTAAGCTAGATTTAGGTCATAGTTTGCCCATCCCTAGTTCAGAGAAAAATGGTATCTGAATTCTCCTTTCAAAGCTAATTTATAACTCTGTAAGTTATAGATAACTGTTAGCAATGCAAAATCACTGTTGTCTATGGACGTGCAAATTATGTCCAGTGGAGGTTCAATAGACTTCCTTTGCCCACTATGGAAGAATCCAGTTTTAGCTGTTTGCCCATTCATATCACTATTCCTGATCTTTAAGTGTCTGTTCATTGGATTCTTCTTAGAACTGGTTGTATATATCTTACTGATTCCCTCATTAATAATGAATTAAATAAAATCTTTGACATGTTCATTTTTTATCTGTATGAATCATAAATTTATCTTTTTTGAAAACTATCCTTTAACTGGAAAAAAACAGTAACATCACAGTGATCAAAGCTACCATCACCAATTATGGGATAAATTAATTAACATCATTGCCTCCTTATAGCATGCAGTACTACCTAGCATTTCTGTCTAAAATGTTAAACCTAATTCTAATCATGGAGAAGCATCAGAAAAATCCAAATTGAAGAATATTCTATAATATAGCTACCCTGTACTCTTCAAAAATGTCAAGATCATGAAAGACTGAGAAAATGTTCCAGACTAAAGAATATTAAACATCAATGACAACTTAACGCAATGTGTGATCCTGAATAGGATCCAGGACCACCACCATCCCCCACCCCAAAAAGGATGTTTTTCTTTTGTTGTAAAGAATATTAGTGGAACAATTGGTGAAACCTGAAAAATATCTATAAATAGGTCTTTAGTATTTTATCAATGTTAACTTCCTGATTTGATAACTGTACTAAGGAATTTAGTTTACTTTCAAGTGTTTCCAAAGAAACAGAAAGATGGAGAGAAAATGATAATGCAAATGTGGTAAAATTGTAATATCTGGAGAATCTGGATGAAGGGTATTCAGGGATTTTATTGCACTACTATTTTGTGACTTTTCTGTAAGGATGAAATTATTTAAAAATAAAAAAGTTCTTTTAAAAAGGGTATATTCAGTGTAAATATAACACTGTCTCACTTATTAGGTAAGCATGATAATTTAGAACAGTGTTCCTTAAAATTATGTTCCAGGAAACATTATTAGAAAAGACTAGATGGGACTTAGGAAGGCACATTCATTGCCTTCCCACATCCTCTCCTGCCCTCAGGCAAACAGTGAAGGCCTTTCCTTTGTTCACCATCCTCTCAGACAACACAAACCCCCTCTTCATCCTCTGGCTTTCTCCAAAAGATTAAGAGTCCAGTTATTTCTTTGCTAAGAGCCCAGTTACCAGCAGAGTCTGCACACAGACCAAAACTCAAATGAGTTTTGCAATGCTCATCTCATTAAGCATGAGGCTTATATGCAGACTGTACTCACATCTTGCTACCAGCCTCAGATAATATAAAAAAAATATGGCATGCCACCCTGATTTACGATTTACATCACAAAACAGGGATCAGCAGCAGATCTTGAGGAATTGTTGAAGGATAAATTAAATTCAGAAGTTATCTCATAGAATTACCTTGAGGAATGGAATCACAAAAGGACGAAGAGGAAAGTTTGTGGCCTCTTGAAGCTTACAATGGAATTCTTCAATTGTCACTGTTGAGTTCTGAAAAGATAAATAACATTGTTCAACTTCCAAAACTGGACACTTAAATAAAAATCTGACAGGGTTGAGCCCTTTACATGAGGAAAAGGATAATTGCAAGAGCACTAGTGTGAACCTCTAACCCCTCTCAAAGGTTAACCAAATTCTGTTTCCTTTATTACAGAATAACAGAAATACTACCTCCTTGATTCTCTTCTCTATCACCTCAAATCAAATTTATCCTTTCCTCAGCAGTCTGTGCTGCAGAATAGGACACTGCTTTCCTTACCACAGCGATGAGAGGCACTCAGGTCCCTTCTAATGAGAGATTCACGTACAATGTTACTTGCAATACTGAACAGAGCCTATGTCCAGGATGTCAACTTTAAAGACATTTTCTGGGCTCAACAATCCAGTGCCTCAGCTGTCAAAGGTTCATCTCTTTCACAGATTCTGCCTACCTCCTAGCATATCTTCTAAATGAGAAATTATATATATATATAAAAGAATAGGTGCCTTCTAGCCTTAAGTGGTCTGTTTGTATATCAGAACAACTTCAAATAGGCAGACTCCCAATGGGTAAGTTTATTTATTTATTTATTTATTTATTTATTTATTTATTTACCATTGTTAGGAAAATTATTAGCCCTTCCTCTGCATTTATTGCAAGTAGGCTCTAAACTAGGAATCTCATCACCTCTGCTAAGGTGATAGAACAAGTAAAAATATTTTCTTCAGAATTTATAAACCATCTTTATTTCAATCCCTAGAACACAGTACAGTAACAACAAGCTTGAAAAAAAAATACTGGGATTTCATACAAATTTCTGCTCCCCTGCAAAAGCAATTACTACTTCTAGGAATTTATTTTTAGAAAATCAAGCATTCCAAGATATAACATGTTAACATACAAATTATTCATCAGCACACTATCGCTTCTTAACAATAAAAGAAGGAAAATATAAAAGGTCTATAACAGTAAACTGCATACAAAATTATGGTATAGTCACATATCAGAACACTAAAGTGGGGGGGCAGAAATGTATATAATAAATTGTTAAGTGAAAAATCAGAAACAGAACAGTATGTTTTCCAAGAATCCAGTTATGAAAATAGCATACACACACATTTATATACGTATTTTACAAGTCTGGAAAAACAATCTCAACAGCAGTTATTTCTGGGTATTAAATTATGTATCTAATATATTTGGAAGTGCAACATTTCTATACATTCACATTTTTACAGCAGTTTTTTTTTTTTATAACTTTTTTTTTTAATTTTTAAGGAGGTACTGGGGATTGAACCCAGGACCTAGTATGTGGGAAGCAGGCACTCAACCACTAAGCTACATCTGCTCCCCAATGAGGGTTGGTTTTCTCATTTGTTTGTTTGTTTGTTTGTTTTCAGGAGGTACTAGGGATCAAACTTAGGACCTAGTATGTGGGAAGAAGGCACTCAACTGCTTGAGCTACATCTGCTCCCTACAGTGGACAGTTTTAACCTAAAATTGAAGATATTCTCCTTTAAGGTAAGAATATATCCAATTTAACCATGTTAGATGAAAATGTTTACACTTCATTTCATACCAAAAAAAAAACCAAACTTATTTAAAACTTTGAGGGGGCGGATGTGGCTCAAATGGTTGGGTATCCGTCTGCCATATGGAGGGACCTGGGTTCGATTCCCGGGACCTCCCGGTAAAATAAAAATATATATATAGAAGGTGCATGGGCTGCCAGGCTCTGTGTGCCGGTGAGCCGCCAGGCCCCGGGAGCCATGCAGCAAGATGATGACGTAAAAGGAGAGAGACAAGACGAGATGCTCTGAAAACCAGGAGCCGAGGTGGCGCAGATGGCAGAACACCTCTCTCCTACATCAGAGGTCTCCAGGATCGAATCCTGGTGAAGACTGGAGGAGGAGGATGAGAAGAGATGACACAGAGAATTGCCCAGCGAATGGACACAAAAACAGCAAATGGGGAAGGGGGGGTTTAAAATGGATCAAGTAAATAAATAAATCTTTAAAAAAAAAAAAAAAAGTTTATTAAAAAAAAATAAATAAATAAAATAAAATAAAACTTTGAGTAAGCACAACTATGTGACTGTACCAAATGCCATTTGATTGTACACTTTGGATGGATTTATGCTTTATTAACATGTATCAATAAAATTGATTTGTTTAAAAAAAAAAACTTTAACTGAGTACTTGTTTTATATACTTGACATGTATACAATGCAACTAAAGGTCCTGATAATCAGGAATAATTATTTAAAAATAAAAAGTAGGGGAAGCAGATGTGGCTCAAGCTACTGAGCTCCCACCTAGCACATGGGAGGTCCCTGGTTTAGTTCCCGGTGCCTCCTAAAGAAGACAGCAAGCTGACACAACAAGCTGGCACAACAAGAGACACAAGAAGAAAAACATGATGAGAGACACAACAAAAAGCAGAGAGTGGAGGTTCCCGGTGCCTCCTGAAAAGACGACAAGCAAGACAGCGAGCTGGCACGACAGGCAGGCATGGCAAGATGATGTAACAAGAGACACATGGAGGGAAACATAATGAGAGACACAACAAAGCAGGGAGCAGAGGTGGCTCAAGCAATTAGGCACCTCCCTCCCACATCAGAGGTCCTGGGTTCAGTTCCCAGTGCCTCCCAAACAAACAAGGAAGATGAACAGAAACAGCAAATGCAAAACAACAAGGGGGTGAGGACAAATAAATTAAAAAAATATATCTTAA
>JAQZBX010069302.1:0-10390 GCA_029593785.1 Cabassous unicinctus | reverse complement strand
TTTTGCTCCGGGATGGTTCCAAATGTCAGTATCGATATTTTCTTCTTGATTCGGTTTCTTTATAGAAGAAACTTCCATTCTCCTGCATGTTGGAGAAATGGCCTCTATGCCTGGCTGTTATATTATAGTTCCTAAAGAGAAGGGGATAGATTAAAATCCTGTGAGTCTCACTATTCAGTTTGTAGAGATTCATTTAATCATTTTTTTCCCCCTCGGTGTGGTGTCTTACATAAGCTTCTTCATCTTCTATGGGTTCCTGCCTCCAAGCCCCTCTGCTTCATATTCTGCAGAGAAGTAATCTCCAAGCTACTCTCTGAGTAGGAGTGAAGTGAGGGACGGTTTTCTAGCCATGCCAGGTGGAACAGGGGAACTGGGGCCTAAGTGTTTCCTACACAGACTTAAAACCAATCCTTTTGTTTGTAGCCCTACCAACTCAACTCACAGTCCAGTGTATTCAGTGGCTACAAATTTTGAGCAATATCTCTAGCAATAATTGCTCTGTTTCTCATTGGAATTTCTGACTCCCTCTGGAGGCATTCAGGTTTCAGTTTTCTCCACCTTACTGAGAGTAACCAAAGAGCTCGCTGCTTTACCTCTTCCCTAATTTATTGATATCATTCATTCTCATCCCATGCACATTGCCATTTGGTTTCCTATTTTGCTTTTTATTCCATCACTTTCATTTTTGTGAGGTTTCTAGAGAAGGCAGACATAAATGCATGCATTTAATCTGCTATGTTTAACTGAAGTCTGTTTCTTAGCAACAGTAAGCCTGAATTTCCCCATCAACAAAATGGGGATGTTATACTATCTATCTCATGGTATAGTGATGGATTAAAAGAGCTAAATATTAAAACTTTTAATTACATTGCTTGGCACATAGAAAACAAATTAATATGCATTCATCTTATTATTAAGATTATTAAAACACAACAAATGATACATAGGAAAATATAGTTAATTCTATTTTATTTTAAAAACTGCATAAGAATAGAAATGTTGCCTGTCCTGTTTATTATTACATATTTTTATAATTAAATTGGATTAAATTTATAATATTTGCATTATAAGACCCCAAACATCTTTCCAACTAAAGGAAACATCTTTGTAACTTGCAATCATTTATATCATGGGTGGAGACATAGTGGCCTAGTAGGCTTGAATCATCAGAATGGAAGCTTTGAGGCCCCATTATCATTGGCAAATATTGAAGAATTCCCACTCCCCAACACAAACAATTATCTCTTTCTTGTGGTTATAAATAACTATATTATTGTATATTATTGTAATTATTTCATAAGGAGACACTATCAGTTTTAATAAAATAATTTGGGAGGTGGGAAGAGAAGATAGTGAGAATTGAAAATGGATTTGTAAATAATTCTAATATTTCTAATGTTGAAATTGTGGTTTATCAAAAACTGAAGAGCTTCCATACTCTTACCTAATAAAAACCATTATTAAAAGAATATGTAAAGTCTGGTGATCAATATACAATTAAATGTATTTACCTATAAAACTGTGTTTTAGAGTCCTAGGCTGCTCCAGCAAATACCATGAAGTGGGTTGACTTAAACAATGGGAATTTATTAGCTTACAGTTTTGAGGCCAAAAAATGTCCAAATCAAGGCATCATCAAGGCAATGCTTTCTTCCTGAAGATTGGGTGTTGGTAAACCTTGGCTTCTCTGCCACATGGCATCTGCTAGTCTCTCCCTTCTCTTCCAAGTTTTGTTGATTTTAGCTTCTTGCTTTTGTGGCTTTGTCTCTTTTTGTGTGAATTTTATTATCTTCTAGAGAGCTCCAACAATAAGCTTAAGACCCATTCTGACTGGGGTAGACGACACCTTAACTGAAGCAGCCTCATCAAAAGGTCCTACTGACAATGGTTCACACCCACAGAAATGGATTAAGTTTAAGAACATGTTTTTCTGGGGTACATATAGCTTGAAACCACCACAAACTATATATTCAGAATCAACCTAGTCACTAAAGAAGGAGTTTGGTGCTGTTGATATTCCATAAAAACAGTGAAGCAGTTAATAATTTTATCATTAAAAGGCTTCACTGATGCTTGCAGCTGGAAGTGATCCCCTCTGCACACTCTCCTGGTTTTCATTTCATGACACTATCTTAGATTAAACTTAGTTTCTTACATCTGGGTTGTGTTTTTCTTTCAGGAAAGGCTGTGCTGGATTCATGTTTATATTCCTCAAAGCTCTGGCACAGTGCCTTGAAAATTGCAGGCATTCAATAAATACTTGATGAATGAATGAGTGCATTTAGTTTTTTCCCTTTCCTGTCACATATAAAGACCCAGTTCATTGGTTCAGAGATTTAGTAGTTGATACATACCTATTTACATATTATACCAGGACTAATAAAAATTCTTCACATGTAATTTAACAGTTCCCTATCCCAAACTAAAAGTTATCCTAATTGTACTTCCCCATTTTAATTATTCCTCTCTTTTGCGTTGTTGACTCAGAAACTTCACTTTTCCACTTCTTTTTTGGTTTGGAGCCTAGGAAACTGGTGTTAAACCAAGTAAAAAATCTCACTTGTCATCATGTAGTATCATTTTCTGAAGAGTGACTACTGGATATTCTATTTTTTTCAGTCCATGAGGGATGTCCAGTTGAATTATAATTTTTTTCCCCTGTCAGTTTCTAAACCTTTGCTATAAACAGAAAGTGATGTTACTTTGCATTCTTATAATTGTGCCTTACTGTGAATGCTTTCAGAATTCATCAGAAAATTGCTACATTTCTTTAAATTATGTTTTAAACATAAGTTTGATGTATTATTTTGTTGAAATAATAATATATAATAAGAACCAAAATATTTTCTATAGGAGTACCTCTCCCATTTGGTAAGTCTCCAGGAAAACAAGGGGACTTGATTTTCATAAATTTGCTGTACAGACACTTTTTTTTTCAGAATTATAACTGATCTATAGTAACTTTTCTGGTTTTAATAAAATACATCCCGGTACTTTGTAAAGTCAGTCAAATCCTAACTGGACATCATTTCTACCACGATATGGTGATTTCTTTGGAAGACATTTATTGTGATATCAAATGTTTATTATGAAATATTTGTCATTTTCCCAGGGTTTTGAATTATGTAATGTTTAAAGGCAAGAAATTATAAATAAACTTTGATTTCGGGCAATGGGAATTTATTTAAACAAATGCTTGTTTTCACAATTGTGTAAATAAGTAGGTGTTGGTTTGCCTCTAGCAATCATTACACATGTCAAAATATATTTAATTGCAATCAAGTGGCTAGAAGATTTAAAAAGTGAAGACAGTCTGTTGGAAGAAAACTAAAAATGAAAAGTGTAAAAAAGCACTTTAAATTAATATTTCTTGTATTTTAAAAATAATTTATTCTTATGTGCTTGTCTCCCAAGTCTGATGGCTAGAATTTGCTTGTGCCCCTTAGACCATTGTGGACAGAAATCAGAATAGTGGTTGCTGCTAGGATGGGAGAGGAATCAACTGGGAAAAGGCATGAGGGAATGTTCTGTGGGGATGGAAATATTCTGTATCTTGATTGGTATGGTGTTTATATGGGGGCACGCATTTAATAATTCATTGAACTGTACACTTAAGCTCCATACATTTTACCCTATGCACTTACACCTCAATAAAATTTAAATGTTATCTATGGGAATGAGGTAATCTGAGGAGAAATATTTTTAAGAGGTCTTTGTAGGTAGTCTAGGCTTGCCTTGTCTATGTATAGAAACATATTTATGGTTCCAAATAAACTGCCTTGCTTTGGTCATAATTTCCTTTGAAAAAATAAAGTGCACCAAAATGTGTTTTAAATCAATAAATATGGCTCTCCTTGTCTGGAGGAAAACATATTTTATTAAGGCCATTGTGATGGTTACGCTAATGTGACAATTTGGCCAGGTAATGGTACCCAGTTTTTTGTTCAAGCAAGCACTGGGCTAATTGTAATGCAAGGGCATTTCAAGGACTTTAATTATCAGTGAGTGGATTGCATCCATGGCTGATTACATCAATAATCAGCTGAGGAGATTGCTGCCAGAACTGAGTGAAGTCTCATCCAATCAGTCGAAGGCCTTAAAAGGAGAAATGATCAGCATTTAGGAAGAGAATTCCCATCTTTACTTCAGACAGCCAGTGTCTCCTGGGGAATTCATCCAGGACAGTCACTGAAGTCCGCCCTTTGGAATTTGGACTTGTGCATCCCCACAGTCGTGTGAGACAATTTTATAAAATCTCGTACTATTTACAGATATCTCCTTTTGATTCTGTTTCCCTAGAGAACCCTGACTAATACAGGCATCTTGATGTTTTATTAAATACCAAATACATTCATTCATGTGTGAAGCTTTGAGCACTGTGTACATCCTGGGTACTTGGGATAAAGCGCATTGAATAAGGCAGAAACATGCTTGGTTCTAATGGAAGCTACAATCTATGAGAGGACAAAGGTGAGAAGAAGAATTTTGAGCACAGTAAATGTGATGAACAGGGGAAACACAAAGTGCTTGGAGGTGGGTGAGTATGGAGGGCTAACCTACTAGGAGGGATCAGGGAAGGCTTTGATGTGAAAAGTCTTTAACAAAACTTTAAAAGGCTAGTAGGATTTCACTAGATGAAGGGGAGTTGGGGAGAGGGTGTTCCAGGCAGGAAAGTTAACAGGTTTGAATGTCATAAGGTAAGAGAGCAAACTCAAATTGCTGACCAATGGTGAGAAAGAAGGGTGTGACAGAGATAGGACTAGAGAGGTGGTGGAGGGGTAGTGGCATAGGAGATGCTGGGGTGATGATTTGGCCTTTAAACTTACGGCAATTGGAAACTGTTGGAGACTGAATTATGTACCCCCCCAAAAAAAACATGCTCTTGTTCTTAATCTGTGTTCCTGTAGGTGTGAAACCTTTGTAAATAAGCCCCTTTGAAAATGTATTATAAATTAAGATGTGGCCTAATTTGTGAATAGGATCTTCTAAAATCCTATGTAGGTGTGGCGAAACGAGTCAGGGTTGTTCTTAATTTGTATTGCTGGAGGCCTTATAGAGAGAAATCAGAGAAAGCCAGGGATTTGCCAGAAGCCAGAAGTCAACAGAAACCAGAAGAGCAGACAAGGAGAGAGAGATCACCATTTGACATGAAGCAGAGATACAAGCAATGGATTGCAACATGCCAGCACCAGAACCCTACAGAAGTCAGGGAAAAAAAAAACCAACAAAACATGGCCTTACTGATGCCTTGATTTTTGGACTTCCAGCCTCCAAAACCATGAGCTAAAAAATTCCTGTTGGTAAGCCAACCAGTGTATGCTATTTGTCATAGCAGCCTGGCAAACCAAAACAGAAGACATTGAAGAGTTTGAAACAATAGAGTGACATGATAGGATTTGCCAATTGCCATGTGAAGAATGGATTAGAGGGAACACCACCTTTTGGATAAGTACCAAGACAGCACAAACACATCCCTTTTATTTCTTTACCTGAAGTGAATGGAATTAAAATAAGATTTTGCTTCTTTCCATTATGGTAGATTTATTTTTGAGAAATTAGCTATTTCCTCCGAATAGTTGCTGTAACCTTCCCACTAAACAAGAAGAATGGACCTTTAGTGAGACAGGGGACTAGACAGATGAAATTTGAGTCAACCCTGAGCTGGGACAGAAGTTCAAGACATGCTGTGTGTGTGTGTGTGTATACACACATATTTAAAAATAGCTACTTAAGTATAGTTATATAACATTCTTGAGACTTCCATAATCACAAAAGGTGAGAATTAAAATATGGATATAAATGTTAAAAATAATTTTGTTGTGCAATATTTACAAACATAAAATAATACATTAAACATTCGTGTAATCAGCATCTATCTTAGAAAATGAAGCATTACCATATGACTTTTTTTTCAATGAAAGTTTCACATTAAATATTGAGGCAGTGATTGCTTCCTTAATTTTTGAATGGGTGAACGTCCTATATTTATTTAATTTTGCAACAACTTCTTGGTAAAGTGTTTTATAGCATGAATATATTTATTTCTATTGAAAATATTTTTTACATGTATTAACAACACGATTTCAGATAATAAAGCAATACATAGCCTACTTCATGAAAAGCCCTCTTTGACTTCTAGAAGCAAAAGATTTTGTGGTTGCAGTTCAAATAATTAACTTTTATACACAAAAGCTAGACAGGAAAGATTTTAAGTTGAATGATAATATTGTTAAGAATGTTTTTTAATGATATGGAAATATAAAATGTTACACAAAGTAAATTTTTAAAGTTTGTTTATGAACTAATTAAATATTTTCCAAAACTTCTCATAAAGAGGTGATATTGAGCCTCTGGCTCTTTAAAGTTCCTCTAGTTTAATGTTAGTCCATGTGGCTTTTATGAATATGCAAGTTTGTATAACCAGTCTCCAGACTGTGTGTACCGTGGGACTCTACTTGGTGGTTCTATACACCTGTTAGTCTTGTGATGGATGGAATAGGATAATAAAGTATACGTGTACACTGGTTGTATAATGGAGTCACTACATCTTGAAACCAATTATGTAAAACAATATAACTAACACGTTTCCTACATAGTACATTATTTATAGCTGCATTTGTTTATTCAGAAATCTTTAGAGTGTGTTTAAATTGTTTTAAACATGAATTGTGTTTAGCATATATATCTTGCAACTAACAGAAATAGGTTTTCTTTAATCTAAGCTCAATCCAACGTCTTTCCTGCTTTGAGAGTCCTCTCTCTGACAAGATAATTAAAAGAGAGTCAATACCAAAAGGCATATCAAACAAGAAGACCAGATCGAAATGAGCCGTGGGGATGTAGGCTGATGAAATGAGCTTAAATCCTGATGCAGGAGAGAAGGTCCACAAACATTTGTCTTTGTGTTTAACGTTGGCATAATTTGAGAAAATATATCGTGAAAATAGATAAAAGTCCAGGTCCCAAATTTAACAAAGAAACTGAGATGCATATTACAATTGTAAAATAAATACACTTCTATTGTTTCTATAGTAACACAATATTGAGATAGAGGTAATCATAGATGCCTAGAACACTAATGCATGAGTTATCATTAAGACAATCTAAGATAATATTGTACTGTTTGTTAATTGTTGCTGAGATTTCTACATGTTCAACTATAAATGGAATCACATGTGGCTTTTTATGGCATCATTTGAAGAAAGTTTGTTTTTGGTATTGTGGCAATGTGAAGAGGTTGTCATTGATAAAGAGGCCCAGGTTTTATATTGGGTTTCCCTGAATCATCACAAGGCTCTGCTAATAAGAGTTTGACCCCACTGATGATGCCACTAATCTCTTTGTGCATTCCAGCAATAAAAAAACGTAGCTTGTCTTAGAGGGATATAACTCATTGTAAAAAAATAAGATAATTCCATCATGGTGTTCAAGGTCAGCTTTTGTACTTGAGATATCCCCTCTTCCAGCAAGTGCTCATCACAGAGCATCTTCCCTCATCCCTTGAGCCTCTGACACACTGCAGGCTCCAAGCTACACCAGGGCTTTCCACCTGCTTTGCCAGTCTGAACTCTTAACTCCTAACTAGCTGCCCCCCTATGAGAACATTTTTAATCAAAATGAATTATAAATTCAGTTGATACAGCATTATTGATGTTTTCCCAGAATTGTTTGAGAGCTGCCTGTGTC
This sequence comes from Cabassous unicinctus, assembly GCA_029593785.1. NCBI lineage: Eukaryota > Metazoa > Chordata > Mammalia > Cingulata > Chlamyphoridae > Cabassous > Cabassous unicinctus. The sequence goes on along the minus strand of JAQZBX010069302.1, from coordinate 2,704 downwards.
ATCAGAGTAGAGCCCAAAGCATATTTTTAAAGTTACATCAATGAAATTCTGTTTTAGGGAATTTTTTATGCTAGTTTCAAGGAGGCATTTTTTTATCAAGTATGAGTTTCCATTCTTACAAATGGTGTAACTCTTACTTTATCCATTTAAGTCGTGTTATATTTGAAACAGTCACTCTGCTTTTAATCAAAAATTAACATGCAAGGAGAATATGGATAGTGACTTTTCCAAAAAGAAAAAAAAAACTTTAATTTTTAAATTTTAACTTTAAACTGTCTAAATCTAAGAAATTATTATTAACATTTTTATGGCAACCTTTTCTTAACTTTTTGCTTCTCTCATGAGCTAAGCAGGATCTGAATAGACAACAGTCAATAACAACAACAAAACTGTTAAGAACATTATGTGTTAATTTAAATAATATATTTTATGAACAATAACTATATTTCCAAAACAAAAATCTAGTAATAAGAGTGGCATGTTTGCAAATCCCTTTAATACCTGGCTTAATAGAATACAGCTGGATTCTCATATATTGTGCATTTAATCTGTTGTGATATGCTTTTACTTTTTGGTTGAAGATATATGAAGAAAATATGGTCTCATACAACTATGTAATAGGAAAAGAGAGGAGTATTTCTATAGCTTTTTCAGTTAATTATGGATATCCTTTTTGCTACCACATCAAAACTTGTAATTTCTTAAAGGTTAGTTGCAATGTGGAATCTGACACGGTATCAATGACCTTTTGGTACTCAGTTTTACTAAATCCAGTGCTCTATCTTGCACTTTGAATCAGTTTTTTACTTATATATGATTTTGTAACATGGTGCATTGGACACTTACAATATATTGGTTCCTGAGTTATACAAATCTTCCAAAGATACAGTGGAAACTTCCCTGCACACTCATGAGAGAATGAGAATGAAAAAAAAAAGGCAGACAACAACAACAAAAAACAAATACCACAAACTACTTAATATTAGTAAAAAATAGTTTTGACCTTGTGGACCTTGCTGTGCATAGTAGAGTCTAATGTTAAGAGAGCAGGATCTAGGGCCAGTCCCCTGATTATGAATACAGCTCTTCCCCCATTGGGAAAAATTGTGCATCCTTTTATTATGAAGATATTAAATTACCTATATCACTAGGACTGCTGTTATATTGAAATGATGTCACACATGTAACATACTGGTACAGAGTAAATCACCAAGGATGATAGTTCTTTCAACATTTCCTTTGGTTCCTAATGTTCTTCTGTGCTTCCAACTGACATCCATGTTCTCTATTTTTTTTTATTTTAATAAGTTTTTTTAATTTTTTAAAAGATACTTAGATTACATAAATATTACACAAAAATTGTAGGGATTCCCATGTGCCCCACCTCCCACTCATCCCACAACCTCCCACATAAACATCCTTCATTAGAATGGCACATCACCTGCAATAGATACACACATCATGGGGCTTTGCCACTAAGCATGGACCATAGTTCACACTGGAGTCCACACTCTCTCACACACAGTTCTGCATGTTATATGATGATATAAAATGGCCTATATCTGTTATTGCAATGTCACTCAGGATAATTCCCAAGTCCCAAAAAAGCCCCTGTATTACAACTGCTTTTCCCCTCTCCTGCCCCCAAAACATCCTGTGGGTACTGGCACCACATTAATGTTGTAATTACTTCCATTGCGTGAATCACGATATGTCTATAACAGAATACCAGTAAGTCCACTTTAGTCCATAGCTCTGCCCCCAATCCTGAGGAGTCTGAGATGGTGATGTACACTCTACCTCCAAGTGAGAGGGGGCTTATATCCCATGGATAAGATGGATGGGATTATCCTGCCTGCAGCTGCAGACTCTCTCCATTCCCTGGGATGGCCGTTGTACATCATCATCTCCCCACCAGGTGTCCAGGGTGAGTCCATTGAGCTGTAGAGTAGGAGTAGATTCTGGGCCCAGTTGGCACATGGACAGCCCAAAGACTCTGGTCTCTGGAAGTACACCTACAAACTCCGGCACCTCATATAGGTTTGAATAGAAGAGACAGATAGACCATGTTCAGGGAAGATATATTTGGGTCCAACTTTGTCACTCTCAGGAGCAAGGATTCCAAAGTAGGGCCCACTGATAAGGCATGAAACTCTGGGGCTATCCATCCTGATATAGGACCTGGGTGTCTCCAGAGCTGTCAAGAGCCCCTCTGTTTTGGTTGATATCCACATTGGAAGCCTATGAAGTCCTATTGAGATGTGCATAAGCGTTACTTCTGGGATGACCTCCCGACTCACTTTGAAGTCTCTTAGCCATATGAACTCATTTGTCTTTACCTTTTCCCCCTTTTATTCAAGGTCTTTTTCCAGTAGTATTGCCCGTTGGCACTTGTTAGTAATCCCTCACTGTCAGGGAGGCTCATCCCTGGGAGTCATGTTCCACGCTGGGAGGAAGGTAATGCATTCATAGGCTGAGTTTGGCTTAGAGAGAGGCCACATTTGAACAAAAAGGAGGCTCTCAGGTAGCAACCCTTAGGCACCCCATAAAAATAGGCTAAGTTTCAATTTCAAGAGCAAAGACTCATAAGGCTAGTCATCAACAACAGGAGCCCATCAGTGTATCATCCTCCTTTGCCAGACACTGCCCCTGCACTTGGGGGACTATTGCTACTCCCTTGGAGAATATGGCAGAGCTCTCCAGG
>JAQZBX010069300.1:0-15604 GCA_029593785.1 Cabassous unicinctus | reverse complement strand
TTAATAAATTCAATGAGATGGCTAAAGAGATTAAGGATATTAAGAAGACATTGGATGAGCACAAAGAAGAATTTGAAAGCATGCATAGAAAAATAGCAGATCTTATGGGAATGAAAGGTGCAATAAATGAAATTAAAAATACACTGGAATCATATAATAGCAGTTTTGAGGAGGCAGAAGAAAGGATTCGTGAGCTTGAAGAAATGGCCTCTGAAAGTGAACATACAAAAGAAAAAATGGAGAAAAAAAAGGAAAACAATTGAACAAGATCTCAGGGAGCTAAACGACAGCAAGAGATGTGCAAACATATGTGTCATGGGTGTCCCAGAAGGAGAAGAGAAGGGAAAAGGGGCAGAAGAAATATTTGAAGAAACTATGGTAGAAATTTTCCCAACCCTATTGAAGGACATGGATATCCATGTTCAAGAAGCACAACTTACTTACATCCGAATAAATCTGAATAGACCAACTCTGAGACACATACTAATCAGAACGTCAAATGCCAAAGACAAAGATAGAATTCTGAAAGCAGCAAGAGAAAAGCAATGCATCACATATAAGGGACACCCAATAAGATTAAGTGCTGATTTCTTCTCAGAATCCATGGAGGCAAAAAGCCAGTGGTCACCCAATAAGATTAAGTGCTGATTTCTTCTCAGAATCCATGGAGACAAAAAGCCAGTGGTATGATATATTTAAGATACTGCAAGAGAAAAACTTCCAGCCAAGAATCTGATAACCAGCATGATTATCTTTTAAAAATGAGGGTGAGTTTAGAATATTCACAGATAAACAGAAACTGAGAGAGTTTATAACCAAGAGACTGGCTTTGCAGGACATACTAAAAGGTGTCCTACAGCCTGAAAAGAAAAAACAGGAGAGAGAGGCTTGAAAGAGAGTCTAGAATTGAAGATTATATCAGTAAAAGCAACTAAAAGTCTCAAAAGAGTGGTGAAAATAAAATATGACAGATAAAACCCAAATATTTAGGAATAAACTTAACAAACAATGTAAAGCACTTGTATTCAGAAAACTACAACTCACTGTTAAAAGAAATTTTAAAAAGACCCAAATTATTGGAAGAACATTCCATGCTCATGGAGTGGAAGAATAAACATCATTAACATGTTAATTCTACTCAAATTGATATACAGATTCAGTGCAATCCTGATAAAAATTCCAACAGCATTTTTAAAATAAATGGAAAGCATGATTATCAAATTTATTTGGAAGGGTAAGGGGTCCTGAACAGCCAGAAACATCTTAAAAAGGAAAAGCGAAGTTGGAGGACTCTCACTTCTGGAACTTTAAATCATATTACCTAGCTACAGTGGTAAACACTGCATGGTAATGGCATAAAGACAGATACAAAGACCAATGGAACAGAACTGATGGTTCAGAAGCAGACCTTCACATCTAGGGTCAAGAGATTTTTGACAAGCCTGTCAAACTCACCCAGCTCAGGCAGAACAGTCCATTCAACAAATGGTGCTGGGAGAACTGGATATCCATAGCCAAAAGAAGGAAAGAGGACCCCTATGTATTGGGAAAAAATTTAGTGAGTATTATTCAAACCTAAAAGTGAAACATGATGCAGGAAACTTTGTTAATCAGCAAACCAATGCCTTGCTAGTCAGCACTTTTCTTATTCCAGGGGGAATGATAAGAACTAGAACAGTGGGCACATTGGGGATGTTTTGTAACAAATAAGAACAGATAAGGTGCATTCCGGGGAGTGTTGTGTTCCTCCCTGGGAAGGCTGGCCACTTTCTCAGGGACTGATGCATAGACCTTAGAATGTACTGCCTGGGGAGCCACTTCCTTGGGAATTGACACAGTACTCGCAAGTTGGCATCTATAGTATCGAGTTCATTGATTATGAGCACAATAAAAGGGACAGCTCCTGGTCAGGTCAGTTGAAGTCCCACCCTGGGAGAGGGTGTTCTGCACAGGTGTTTTCAATCAAGACTCTGGTATCGGCTGCTGATTCAGGACTTCCCAGCCAAGAGCTAGATGTTGGTGAGTTTGTATGTAAGACTACTCTGTTTTCCTGTCATTTTGTGATTCTGTTCAATATTGATTTAATCTTTTGATTGATTATGTTATTCTTGTTTCTTACTCTCTAATTGTCAGTATAGATTTATTAAACTAGATATTTATATTGCATTCAATCGGGACTCTGCCTGGAGGTGGACCAGGTATGTCTCCTCCCATTGGACTCTTCCTTTTCTGTCATGAGAGAGGGATCCTCCTGTCTAAGGTAAATTCCTCCCCTGTACTTCAGACCCTTGCTTCTCAAAGTGTGGTCCATAGACCAGCACCTGGACTCTTGTTAGAAATGCCAACTCTCAGGCCACACTCCAGACCTCCTGAATCAGAATCTGCATCTTAGCAAGATTCAAGGAGATGTGTGTGCACATTGAAGGTTGAAAAACGCTGCCTAGAGCAATCCTTCCCCTTCTTCCAGAACTTTTGTTCAATAACTACTGGGCCCTCAGTTAGCCCCTCCCTTCAGAATAAAGAATGATGTACTCATTTTTGGAAGGCTCTCTTCTTAGTGTCATCAAAATTCATCCTTCCCAGCAATTCCACTCCTAGATATATGCCTAAGAAATGTGTACACGTGTTCACCAAAAGATAGCAAGTGGAATTCATCTGGTACCACTTGTAATAACCTTGAGTTGGAAACTCCTCGAGTGTTCCCTGGTGTTCTAGTTTGCTTTGCTGCTGAAAGCAGATACCATAAAATAGATTGGCGTTCAGCAGTGGGAATGTATTTGCTTACAGGCTTACAGTGTTGAGGCTAGGAAATATGTCCAAATCAAGGCATCATCAGGAGATGCTTTCTTCCCAAAGACCGGCTGCCAGTGATCCTGGACTCCTCTGTCACATGGCAAGGCACGTGGCGGCATCAGCTGGTCACTCCCTTCTCTTCTAAGTTTCGTTGCTTTCAGGCTCTTGTTTCCATGGCTTTTTCTCTTTGTCTGAATTTCATTCTCTTATAAAGGACTCCAGTAAGAGGATTAAGACCCACCCTGAATGAGGTGGGACACATCTGAAGTTAATCCAAAAGATCCTATGGGTCCACACCCACAGGAATGGATTAACTTTAAGAACATACTTTTCTGGGGTTACATAGACCTTCAAACCATCACATCTGGTAGATGAACTTAAAGGAATGAGCTCAGGTTGAAATCCAGACACTCAGACTCACTGCCAAGGGCTTATGCCCCAAGATCAGTGATATAATAGGAAGCAGAATGATTGTGACCAGCTGCTCCCCCCATCGCCAATGCCCTCACTCCATCCACCCCCTCATAGGACAGCTCCAGGACCTGGGTGTGCACCTTGTCCACATACCCTGTTTTAAATTTACTTGCTTAAACATCATCTGCATTGCCTTTTTCTCCTAAGAAAACACATGAAATAAAAATTAAATTACTGAAAAGTGAGCAGTTTCCTTAAAAAAACACTACATCTAACTCCAAAAACCCCTAAGGCACAGATAGTAGAATTTTTATTTCTGTGCCTTTATGCTGATCAATGTAAAATCCTCATGAGTATTAAGTATAAAATGCTATTGTTCCAGTAGACCAGATATTACTGGGTGAGAGAGAACACGCTGACAGATAGAGACATAAACTCTCGACGTTATCTTTGGAAAAAGTTGTGTGTATGTGCATGTGTGTGTGTCTAATCTTTTGAGAAGCTACAATGAGAAGCACTCCTATGCCCTTTATAATTAAAAATAATTTCTCCAAGTTAAGAGGAACATTAACTAACATTTATGCCTGTGCATTGAGGATTTGGTTAGGTCAAAGGGAATTCCACAATTATCCTGAAAGTTTGCCCAATTATATAATTGGTTTTATGGCTTTGGTTTTCTTGGGGAGGGGAACTGAACAAGTGTAGGGACAGCCATTTTTAAAGCTTGCATCAAATGTATGTTATACTTTCATACCTTTGAGCAATAAGCTGTTATCAGCCAAATTATAATAGCTATTGACCCCAGCCATTGTCACATTCGGCAGGCAATATGGACGAGTGGGCCTCGACATCTGCTATGGTGGCATGGAGTTATGTACACAGAAAAACATGTTCTTAATCCACGCCTCTGGGTATGAACACACTGTAAATAGGACCTTTTGATGAGGCTACTTCCATTGAGGTGAGGCTCAAATGAATCAGGATGGAGCTTCATCCTATTACTGGAGACCTTACAGAGAAGGCCACAGAGAGAAGTCGCAGGGTGCAGCCAGCAGCCAGAAATCAACAGAACCCGAAGAGAAAGGAGAAAGAGCTGCCATGTGCTTTGCCATGTACATTGACATGTGACGGGCAAGCCAAGGAACCCCAGTGATTGCCGGCCAGCCAGAAGATACTGACCACAGGAGGCGGGCCAGCCTTCCAGCCTCTGAATCCGTGAGCCAATAAACTCCTGTTGTTAAGCCAACCCACTGTGTAGTATTTGTTTTAGCAGCTAGGAAACTAATACATCTTCTAACACTTTTTTCCCTCAGTTGTACAGACTTTAATCTTAAGGCAATCGGTAGTCAGAGATGTCACTGACATTGCAGGAAGGTGTCTAAGTAAATGAAGCTATTGACGGCATGAGACCAAAGCACTAGCTGCCTTTGTGTTTGGAGACTTAGAAAAAACCTGCCTCCAATCCAAATAATATAACCAGAGATAGAAGATGTATTTGAATAAGGATGCAAATACAGATCTATCAATACAAAAATCATTTTAGATTTTTTCCCCCTTTCTCCCGATAAAAGATACGCAGGTGCCGTGAAATCCCTTTGGAAGTAGGTTGAGGTTCAAGACATTTAAATACATGGTTTTGTTTTCCCTGATTCAAAAATCTTTCCCATCTTATTTTATTTTTTTTTTTTTTAAGATTTATTTATTTTATTTTATTTATCCCCCCCCTTGTTGCTTGTGCTGCTGCGTCCATTCGCTGCGCGTCCTCTCCGTGTCTGCCCATCTCCCCCTCGCTGCGAGGTCCTGCCGCACCAGCCCACGGCGCCGCGCGAGCCCGCCTGCCCTCACAAGGAGGCGCCGGGAAGCGAACCCGGGGCCTCTCATATGGCAAACGGGTGCGCTATCCATTGCGCCACACCCGCTTCCTGCCGTGAGGCTGCCGCATCAGCCCACCGCACCGCTCAGACCGGCGTGCCCTCACAAGGAGGCCTCCGGACGCGAACCCGGGCCCCCCACATGGCAAACGGGGGCTCCATCCACTGAGCCACACCCGCTTCCCCTCCCATCTTATTAGTTTAAGAAAGTAGCAGTGTATCTGAAAAAGATGTCCCTAGCCGGTTGATTTTAAAGAGAATTAATTCCCTTTTGTGTACTTTTTGTCAAATTGCTCGTTCCACGTCCCATTGAAATAAAGAGCATTCACAAGGACCAGGTTTATCGGTGAATCGACCGCCCCAGCATCCGGCAGCTCTGAAATCTTACATCTAAAGCCAGGATGGAGTCCTGTCTTTCTGCCATCTGCTGGGTGGTGACGTTTAGTAATGTGCTCAGTTAAACGACATCTTTAACTTAACTATCCTTGTTTTGCTCTCAATTTATAGATGAAGAAACTCGGGGTCAGAACATTTGTATAACTTTTTTTTGCCAAGTTCACACAGGTGGCGAGTGGCCGAGCGGAGGCCATAGCCCGAGTCTTGATTCTGATTCTAGGGCTTTCTACATTGGCACTATCATTTCTCCGTCTTGGTGCCATAATTTCTCTCAAGCTCAGGACTACTGACATTTTAGGCTGGAAAATTCTCTGTTGTGGGGGACATCCAGAGTATTGTAAGATGTTAAGATGGCAGGACCCCTGCTCATAATTGTGATAACCATAAATGTCTTCAGCCATTGCCAAATGTCCCCTGGGGGTCAAAGTCACCCGCAGTTGAGATCGACTGCTCTATGCCAATATTCAAATCTCTTTTCAGTGAGAGAGGCTTCCATGGGATGGGACATACAGAAATGGGAGAGAGCAGGCTACCTGTAACAGCTGACTCGGACAAAGGAATGAAAGGACATGAAGAGAGAAGCCCAAGTTGAGTTGTCAAATGAGAAGGGGACAAAGAGATCCCTGGGTCCCCCCCCACCGCCCCCAGTTCTACCATTCTTTTTTTTTTTTTAGGGGGGGGAGAGTTATAAGGGTATTTATTTGTGGTAGAAGCTTACAGTTACCATGCCATAAAGCATAAGTTTCTTCCCTAACCTAAGTTTGTTGACTTGTGTTGGAGCAAGATGGCTGCCGACATCTGCAAGGATCCAGCCTTCCTCTTCTCTTCCTCTTAAGGCTCCATGGTCACAGCTTCTTCCAATCTCAGCTGTAGGCTGGGATAAGTCTCATCACTCTCTTGGGGCTCGTTTCTCTCCGGGATCAGCTGCTGTGGTCTCCCCACAAAGCCAGCTGTAAACTATCAGGCAAATGGCTCGTCTCCCAACCCTGGGCCTCTGCTGTGTCTAATGGAGCCTTCTCTCTTTCCTCACGTATTTGCTTCTCTGTGTCAGTTCTACCATTCTGAGATAACACGTGGGTGCCCAGCCTGGTGGAGGGAGGGGCATGAGCTGCTGTGAACCAAGGGGTGACTGATACAGAGCGAGGGTCAAATGTGGAGAAGCTTCTGGGTTCTCTGGTGACCCAGTGCTGCTGAATCAACTGGAGAGCAGGAGGTGGCTGGGAAGATGATGTATGAAAAAGGGGAAGGCTCTTCCCTTCCCACAACAATTATTTTATTGGTGTTCAGTATAAACACAGGCATTGATGCTCCCTGGCACACAGTGGGAATGCAAGCAAGACCGAGTGTGTGAAATAATGAGTGCTGGGTTGGTAGAGGGCATATAATTTAATCCCCCAATATTTTTTTTTCTTGTTGTCTGTTTTTCCTTTAGGAGGCAGCATGAACCAAAGCCGGAACCTCCCGTGTGGGAGGCAGGTGCTCAACTGCTTGAGCCACATCCACTCCCTTCTCATTTGTTTTTGCTTGTTGTCTTGCTCATTGTTTGTTTGTTTTTCTTTAGGAGGCACCAGGAACTGAACCCAGGACCTCCTGTGTGAGAGGCGGGTGCTCTACTGCTTGAGCTACAGCCGCTCCCCTCAATCTTTTCTATAAGTCTCTATATTTCATGGCACATATTCAGCGTGCTTCAAAGCATGACTGCTTTTTCTCTGTTCTCTGGCAGAAGTACTTCTGGTGAGGGGGCTTGTGACCTGAAGACCACAGGCTCCACAAAAACCACATTCCCAGGGCGTGGAGCAAATTCAGAAAAGGTCTCCCTCTGAAAGCAAACAGCCACAGTCAAGTGAAGATCAGGGAGAGAGCTGCAGGTGGAAACACTGAGCTGTTCAAATTCCCACCAGCCGCTCACACGAAACGCGGTCAGTGTTCAAGCTGTGACTTCACTGACGCCATCTGGCCCTGAAAGCGTGGTAAAGGGCCCCAGACAGAAAAGAAACGGGACCCCAAAGAGGAAGTATTTGGGGATGCTTTTCCAGCACTGTCCAGGGGGCTGGTCCTAAATACAGGTCAAACTGCTTTTGAAAAACCACTACTTGGTGACCCGATAAGACCAAGAGAAGGAACAGAATTGCGTGGCTGGGCTGAACGCTTGGCCAGCGCACACCGGCAGGACTCAGGTGTGCTGTCCCGGAGTCAACACCGCGGAGGCCACTCCCCGGCCGGCCTCGCCTCTCTGTCCTTCGTCCACTCCAGGCCTTCTGAAATGAAAATCTCCCATCCTCAGTGTTTTCACAGGTTTCCACAACCTTGGACACCATGTTTTTCCCTCTGAACATATTTTTCCCGTAGATGCTTACAAAGGTCATTTTGCGTTTTAGGACGCATTCGTTCTATTGACCGAAAGTTTTTGACCACCGACAGATATTTGACAAAAGCATGCTGATGTCATTTCCCTGACTACTGCCTTTATATTTCATTTCGAATTCCAACATCTGAGGTTGCAGTGTGTATGAACTGGCATTTTCAAAAGGAGATGTGTAGGAATGAAACTATATTTAATGAGTAAACTTTTGAGATGTCTCCTGTATTGTTTCAGATATAATATACTTTACTTTATAAGTATAATATACTTATACTTTACTTTACTTCAAAATGAACTCTGTATCCTCCTGCTCCCAACAGACTGATTTTCAGATAAAGTCTGACCTCATCAGTTACTGCTGCTGAAGCTTCATTCTTTCTATCTAGAAATTTCAGGAACCTTTCATATTAACATTCTAGTGTCCATAGCCATTTTTTTTAGGAAGGAAAGAATAAATTTTTCTCATAGAAAATATGCTTTAATTTTTCTCATAGAAAAACATGCCTCTGATGATGTTTTTCTTTCATTTGCTGCTAATTCAACTACAGAACTTTATGCTACAATGTCATTTGTATTTTAAGTGATAGTCCACTATTATGTGATAACTTTAAAACTGTCTTTCAAAGAACTATGTATATATAATTAGAGTTTGTGTGTTTTTTTTTTTAGTTATCTGGAAACAGCATTTATTTTAAATAAATCATATGAAGTTTAGTGTGTTGGTATTAAATTTATTCATCGAATATGAATATTCATTGACTATGTATATACAATATATATATTGGATATACAGTACTTGATAATTTGATTATAAAATGTAATTTGATGGCGATACTATTGCTGGCCAGCATTCAACAAGAAGATGTTCTAAATAATAAAAAAAAATCAACTTTCCTAACAGAAAACAGTTTTTGACCGCTGATCGTAGGCGGTCACTGTCCTGGATGGCAGATGCCACATTGAAGATGTCCCCTGACCTGAGGTGGCTCCTGGCCTGAAGAGAGAGACTGAAGTACACATGGGTGGGAGCAGCCGAGCCGAAACACCGCACAGACGTCCCTGCCAAACCCTCAAACTCCGTGTCCACGTTCTGCTCAAGCGTCTCTCTGCCCGTAAGCCCCAGGACAGCCTCTCTTTTAGTAATTTTTATATCACTCACGCCAACCACAGTGTCTGAAACATGTTTGTGGAATGAGAGGTTTCATAGCGGGACTAGAATATCAAGAAATCGTATACATCTCTGAGCGGACAAAGGAGGAAGCTGCAGTTTTGATCTGGGTCATCCTGGTCGCTCAGGAGAACATGGAACAAGGAACAGAATGTGCTAGGTCTGGAATCTGGAGTATTGTGTGTGTGAGGGAGGGGAGAAGAAAGGACTGGGAAAACAGTGGCTGGAGATAAGCCTTCAAATGTACATGGGAGTCAAATGAGGAAGGGCCTTACATGCAAGACATTAAAACTCAGAGATGACTCGTTTCGCTGTAACTTGGTTTCACTGTAACATGCTAGGCAACTGGCTCCCATCCGCCACCCATCTCCTCTTCTCAAATGTTTTAGCTTCCATAGAAGAAAGAGGATGTAGGTGGGAGGAGGAGCCGAGCAGCTGAGAAAGATGGAGGGGTGTTCCCTGCGTCTCCAATATTCTCCAGTGACATATTCAAAGATCAGGCTGATGTTCAGAAAGGAGCTCCAATCAACCAGGAGATTCCTGGAATCCCTAGTGCATCCAAAGGACCCAAAACCAACCCCAGTGAGGTTTAAGCCCAGAACAGGCTGCTCCCCGGGGTGGCATCCATGCATGGCAGTGAGGGAAAGGATGTCACTGAAACTTACGGAAGAACCCTTGAAGAAATCAGCCAGTAAGATGGCCATTTCATGCTCTCACGATAACATCTTCCTGCCTGAAGATGAACTTCTTTGCATCTCCGTTAGTGCACGATGGCAGGGTTTTTCTGGCTTTGATAGATGGAAGTGACTCCGATTTAAAACATCAGTTTCATGAACAGATTTTTCTTTTAGAAAGGTTCTTCTGTCAGTAGTGTGGATATATGAGATGGAGAGAAGTACAGGCTGCACTTGGAAAGACCTGCTAGGAAGCAATTAAAATCACAGTGGAGGTGACATGGTAGTTGAGAGACCTGAAGAGGCCGGTTCAGCAGGAGCCAGCAGAATACCCAGAGGTGAGAGCTCCAGGATGGCTAAGTGATAGCATTGTTCAACACTCAGGGACAGGAAATCGAGGGGAGAAGAAGGCCTGGGGGTGCTGGAGGATGGACAGGTTGAGATTGACATCAGGGAGGAATATATCAGACACCATTTTTGAAAAGACAGAATCCAGAAGCAATCTTAAAATTCAAAACTATAATTACACAAGGGTCATTCTGAGCACATTATTAAGGCAGATGAGTCATATTTTATTCTCTGCTCTCTGATAGTTTCCCTTTCATTCTCCTTTTCACCAGTGTGTGAACACTACTCACTGAAATGAAATGACACCCTTTTCCCGCAAGGAAACCCTGCAGAGATATGTTCAAGTTCTAAGGCAGTTGTAAGGAAGTACTGGGTGCCAGGTCTGTTTTTTAGTGAGAAGTGAGTGGAATTGGGTGAATATCTATCTTTGTTGAAACAAAGTGCCTGTTAATAGAAAAGCAATGCCTCTGACTTTCAGCATCGCCCTTTCATCCTCCAAAGAGCTTCTTCCAAACAAATCTGTGTACTGAAAATTAGGTAGATTCCTATGTTAAAAGGCATTTGGTTTAATTATCTAGCACAGGGTTTCTCAACCACAGTACTGGTGAATATTTAGGGCCAGATTATTCTTGGTTGTGGGGGCTTTTCTGTACATTGTAGGATGCTTAGCAGCATCCCTGGCCTCTACCCACTAGATGCTAGTACAAGAGGTATCTACGGACATCGCTGCACAAGAGGCAAACTCGTCTCCATGTGAGAACCTCTGACCAGCAGATTGTTCTTTTTTTTTTTTTTTCTCTTTTGACCAGCAGATTTATTCATGCCAGGAAGGCATAATCACAGGAGGGAGGCAGAACAGACTTAATGGTAATTAAATCAAGAATGGCCCCAGCAGATACATTAAGAGCAGAAATGAAAATATGAAAATGAAAATGTTTCAACAATTTTACAGAAGTTCTCTAGCCCAGTCTACAATTGGAACAAAAAGTCAGAGTGAGAATTAAGGTGTTTCCTCTATCTCCCTCCCACACCCAGCCCAAAGCCTACTCATGCGGTGAGCAGAAGGAAATGACGCTGGGGAGAGCTCCACCAAGGTTCTGTCCACACCCCTCTAGTATTATTTGCAAAATGTTCCATCACTGGCAATTTTCTGGGATACTTTCACCAGATTTTCAAGGAAACCTGAGATGTGAGTTGTTGAAGGACTACTTCCCCAAAGCATTATCCACTACCTCAATCCACTATCTACAAATAGATAAGGCCATCCCCACATGTAATGCATTTTGGATCAATCAGATTATATGTTCTGTTTTAGTTTGCTAGGGCTGCTATAATAAAGTACCACAGTTCTGGAGGCTAGACGTGCAACAGCAAGCGGGATCATGCTTCCTCTGAAGTGTGCAAGGTTCTGGTGGCATCTTGCTGGCAATCCATAACCCAATCTCTGCCTCCATCACATGGTGGTTCCCTTCTGTCTCCTTCTTCTGTGTCCAAATTTCCTCTTGTTATAAGGACTCTGTTCTTATTGGCTGAAGACCCAGACTTATTCAGTTTGGCCTCACTCTAACAACATCTTCAAAGATCCTACTTGCAAGTGGGTCGCATCCACAGAGTTAGGACCTTTAGTTTCCTTCGCTGCTCAATCAAATACCAGGCAATGGGCTGGCTTAAACAATGGGGATTTATTAGCTTATGGTTTTGAGGCTAGGCAAAAGTCCAGATCAAGGCATCATCAAGGCAATTCTTTCTTCCCAAAGACTGGCATTCTGGGGATGGCTGCTGGTGATCCTTGGTCCTGGGCTCCTCTGTCACATGGCAATGCACATGGCGGCCTCTCCTGGTCTCTCCCTTCTCTTCTGGGTTCCACTGACCTTCAGCTTCTTGCTTCCCATGGCTTTCTTTCTCTCTGAATTTCATTCTGCTTATAAAGGACTCCAGTAATAGGAGGAAGACCCATCCTGATTGAGGTGGGCCACATCTTAACTGAAGTCACCTCATCAAAGGTCCTACTTACAATGGGTTCACACCCACAGGAATGGATTAAGTTTAAGAACATGGTTGTTGTTGTTTTTTAGGGGTGGGGGGTACATAGCTCCAAACCACCACATACTTGAACATGTCTCTGTGAGGTTCAGCCCATTAAATATTCTCTCTAAATAACTCCTGAAGGTATGTTCTCATTGCTTTATACTCTTTTTTCACCTATGAATACACTAAACCAAACAGTAAAAAGAATCCGTCTTACAAAAGTTCATTTACATAGCTGTTCTTTAATTTGAAATAGAACTTTAACAAATGTTGTCATCCCTTGACTTTGTGCAGAATAGGAGTTTCACCTTCCTTATCAAAGATACAATTATGCTATAGTATATTGATGCTTTTATCTAGAAACAATATCTTATTAACTTGATATCCCCCCATAAATTACTATCTATCTACTAGAGGTTATCTATTTTGCACAAGCCACCTTCTACCCATGCCTGTCCTTTCTCCACCACTTCTTCCTCCTCACACCTGAGACCACCTTGGCTTCCAATCAGCTGGTGGGAAGACACAAAAAGACCAGATCTACGGAAGTACCCAAAGAAACATAAAGTTGTTCTTCCTGAGCAACAAGTATGTAAAGGTGGGACATCTGGGCAGTGGTGTTAACTTTGCCCCCATGAAAACCATGGCCACCCAGAAGAGACGCTCAGGGGAGAGAAAAAAATACATTGCATGGGTTGTCCTCGTCACTCAACATTTTTAATAAGCTGACAGCAAAAGTGCCAGTTGCTTCACAGAGATCATCCATTAGGGAAGGTCTGCATCAGAGCACAACACAGAAGCACATCATCCAAACCCTCCTCTAGGCAGCTAGCGGACACTGGTTGCTGTAGGCAAAACAATGGCTCCCAAAGAAGTGCACATCCCTGGAACCAGCGGCTACTATGTCACATGGCAAAGGTGACTTTGCAGAGGAAAATGAGGTAAGGAAGGATCTTGGATGGGGAGAGTTCTGGATTATCCAGGTGGGCATGAGCTAATCACACGGGTCCTTAACAAGAGAGAGGCAGCAGGTCAGAGTCCAAGAAGGAGATGTGACAATGGAGGCAGAGGTTGGAGAGGGACCACCAGCCAAGTTCAAGTTTGATTCCAGAGCCTGATTTCTCAGTCATGGCACTAAAATCCCCCAGTTGCTGTTTTTTCTCTCGGTTTGGTGCCTCTCACATAATTTATAAAAAAATGTTCTACAAATAGAGAATATAATTTTAGGTAAATAAAAACTACACATCTGCCACCACTTCATGAGAAAACAGATGGGCAGATTTCACCAGAGCTGGAAGGTCTGTCTGGGACAGCCTGACGTAACTATGGGCTACTTGGAAGATGCAAAATTTACTTTGAATCGGGGGGACTTCAAGAGACACTCCATTTTCCACTGGAGTTGCTGAAACAGGGCTGAGGACCTACCCTGGGAGACCCTGGGATACTGATTAGGAAGCCCACATCACGTCATCGGGGATGCTTTGAATTAAAGGCATTGATTTGGGATGCAGCAGAGGCTTCTCCCAGGGACAGCCCTAGGAATCAAGCTCCCAGGGAAGCAGTGGCATGATTGACCTACATGGACCCTGGAAATGAGAAGGAACAAATGTCCCCCAGAGAGATGCTTTCTTACTAAATCAAAAGTTACTGCAGCTTACTATTATTTATCATAATTTTAGCAAATTATTACAAGGCAGAATTAATTTTTTATTTCTATTCGGCCTCTGTTAATAACAGCAGGGGATTGGGCTGGACTACTATTTGATAAAATGTTCAAATCCATCAACCCATCTGTTTCCCTAGGTCTCTTTGCTGTTACAATTGAGGACATTTTGGGAAACAAAGGGACAAACCATCCCTAACCCCATGACTTGACAAGCTATCTTTCTCTATTATGATACCCTTGTTTGTTTTTTCATATACATGTATATTTTCAGAACAAACCTTGTAAAGTCACACAAGAAATATACATTCCAATTTGGAAAACTGGAAAACAAGCAATGCAAAAATTATGGGAAACTCCACCCAGAGATAAGGGCCATCATGCATGTATTTATTTTTATAAACCAATAGGTCAGCGTATGATTGTTCTCCCAGCTTCTCAGTGGGCTCAAAAGCCGTTTTGAAACTGAATTGCAGTAAGCCTGAGGAGGGAACTTCTGGGTAGGTCAAGGGCACAATGGGAGGAAAGCCTCGCTCAGAGGGTGGGATGGGTGCTGTGGGACAACTTTTCTACCAGAGCATCTGCGTGCTGCATGCTTTGTCTTAAGCATCCTCCTAAAATATTTTTAAAAGGGAGTGTCTCCGATCTGGGGAAAAAAAAAAGTGTGAAGGCCACATTTTAAATATAACATAGGCCAGACCAGAGCAAATTCTTTGAGGTTTGAAAACAGTGTTAAATCATCAACCAAGATAACACAATAGTGGAATAATCTGAACAACGGTTTCCCATGCATAATAAGTCGCTCATTCTAGAACAACATGTTAAGGTTCCTCAACTTTGAACTTTCCTCACAAAGCCTTTCCAGAGCCTTCTGCTGCACTGCTTGTACCTTAATGGCTGGAGATGTTGGAAGGGTGATGAACTGGCAGTGGGCAAGCAGACACAACACAGCAGGGTCCAGCCTGCTCTGGACCCTTCCACCAAACACACAACTTTGCCTTACTCTGGAGGACGTTTTGGGAACTAAAGGGCTAGAAGGCAGGAAGGAATATTCAAACTTCATAGCACGGGGCCCATCAAAGAGACCAAAAGAAGGAGAGAATTAGGCAAACTGGAGAGAACAGAGGGCAGAGATACAGACAAAATTTAAATTTGGTCCAGTCTAAGCATGAGAACGTTGAACTCTTTGATGCTGAACTTTGTGTGTCAGATTGGCTCGGCTATGTGTCCAGTTGTTTGGTCAAACACTGGCTCAGTTGTTGCTGTGGTGGTGTGTCATAGGTGGGTTTAGCATCCACAGTCGGTTGACTTTAAGTAAAGGAGATCACCCTTCATCATCTGGGTTGGACTAATCCTATCAGTTGGAAGTTGGAAGAGCCAGAATTGAGGGTTCCAAGAATCAGAAAGAATTCTGCCTCTAGACTATACCCTCAACCTTTGGCTTCCCCTAAAGACTCAAATTAAAGACTTCAACATAGTTACTTCCAGAATTTCCAGCCTCCAACCAGCCCTATGGAATTCGGACTCGCTCCCACATTGCACGAGCCACTTGCTTATAATACATCACTTAACATATACATGTATACCATTGGTTCTATTTCTCTGGAGAACCCTGCCTAACACAGACTCAGAGTAAGAAAGGCATACCCTTAGGCTGGTGTGTGTGTGTGTGTGTATGTGTGTAATCGTACTGTCAAAGCAGGCAGAGGAATGAACTGGAGTGCACACCGATCTCAACTTTACATTTCAACGGCACTTCGTTCCTTGTCATGTCCTCATGTCCTTCAGGTTTCTCCATCTTTCCTCCATCCTTCCTTTTATTGCCTCAGCTCCATTCCCTTTGACATCCTGGTGCTGGTCAGGTGCATGGGATTTTTTTTTTTTTTT
>JAQZBX010069299.1:0-15600 GCA_029593785.1 Cabassous unicinctus | reverse complement strand
GGCAAGTTCATAGTTATGTGATTACTTATCCAAGAGAGCAATGTGGGGATTCTTCTCTTTCCATATGAAATCTTACTCTTTAGATCAGGAATCTTTCTGATTAACAATCAGGGAGGAAATAAAGGGCTTGACAAAATCTGACAACAAAAACCTTAGGAGAGACATTGGGACCTAAAAATCCAGGAAACATGCATGGCCATGTTTTGGGGGTTCAGAAAACTAGCTCTAATCTCATAAAATCCACCTCCTTTGCCATGACACAGCACACTGCCCACATATTCCCACGTACAGTTCACATGTAAACCCCTCAGCAAGGCATGCGATTCTGGCTGAAAGAGGGGATGCAAATAATCTTTTTTTCCCCCTTTTAATTAGAGAAGTTTATTTACAGAAAAGTTATGCAGAAAATACAGAGTTCTCAAACACGTCCTGACCCACACCATTTTCCCTATTATTAACACTTTGTGTTACTGAGGTAATTTTGTTACAATTGATGAATGAATATCATTATAATTGTACTTTTAACTGTAGTCTATAGTTTACAGTAGGGTTCTCTGTTTGATTTGCACAGTCCTGTTTTGTTTGTTTAATTTTAATTTGGGTAACATATTCAACCTAAAATTTCCCTCTTTTAACCACATTCAAATATATAATTCAGTTCTATTAATTACATTACAATGCTGTGCTACCATCACCACTATCCATTACCAAAACTTTTTCATCACCGCAAACAGAAATGCTGTACCAATGAAGTATTAATTCCCCACTTCCTACCCTAACCCAGACAATGGAAACCTCTACTCCAGTTTCTGGTACAATGAATTTACTTATTCTAATTATTTGCATATCAGTGATATCATACAATATTTTTCCTTCTGTATCTGGCTTCTTTTACTCAACATGATGTCTTCAGGGTTCATCCATGATGTCACATGTATCAGGACTGCATTCCTTTTTACAGCTGAATAGTATTCCATTGCATATATATACCACATTTTGTTTAGCCATTTTTCAGTTGATGGACACTTGGGTTTTTTTCATTTTGGGCAATTGTGAATAATGCTGCTATGAACAATGGTGTGCAAATATCTGTAGGAGTATCTGTTTTCAATTCTTTTGGGCATGTATCTAGAAATGGGATTACAGGGTCATATGGTAATTCTATACTTTCTGAAGAACCACCACACTGTTTTCCACAATGGTTTGCACCATTTTACATTCCTACCAACAATAAACAAGTATTCCAATTTCTTCACAACCTCTCCAATGTTTATTTTCCTTTTCTTGAACAGCAGATTTTCTAGTGGGTATGAAATGATATCACATTGTGGTTTTGATTTGCATTTCCCTAACGGTTAATGTTTTGGAACCTCTTTTTGTGTGCTTTTTGGCCCTTTGTATACCTTCTTTGAAGAAATGTCTGTTCAAGCCTTTTACCCCATTTTTCAATTGGGGTTTTGTTTTTCTGTTGAATTGTAGGATTTCCTTATATACTAAATATACTTCTCTATGTTTTCTTCTAGGAATTTTATAGTTTGGTATTTGATCGATTTGGGGGAAATTTTTTGGATGGTATGGAGTAGGGGTCCACCTTCATTCTTTTGCATATGGATATCCAGTTTTCTCAGCACCATTTGTTGAAGAGACTCTTCTTTCCTTATTGTGTGATTTGCTGGTTTGAGTCTTTTGTGGACCTCAGAAAATCCTCTTAAAGCAAACCCATTCCTGTGCCTGTAAAACCATTGTAGATGGGACTTCTGATTAGATTCAGTGAAGGGTCCTTCTGATTAGATCACTTTTGATTAGAACACTTTGATTAAGGACTTTTGTTTAAATTGCGGGATCCAGTGTAGGTCTTAACCCTCTTATTGGACTCCTTTATAAATGGAGGAATAAAAGCTGAAGACACACAGAAAAAAGCTGCAGATACAATGAAACCTGACAGCCTGAAAGAGAGGTCCTGGAGGCCAAATCAGTTGAGTACAGGGTCATGGAAAGAGGTCATTGAAAGGCTGAAAGAGATGAGGCCTGGAGGAGAGGGGAGAGACCAGCCATATGCCTGATTGCCCACAGCTGAGCTCAGGGAGAAGGTAAACCTGGAGGAGAAGGGCAGAGACCGGCAGAGCCACCATTTTGCCCTGCCACGTGCCTGGTCACCCACAGCTAAGCTTGGAGAGAAAACATTTAGATGATGCTGCCATGTGCCTGATTGCCTTTGGCTGCAACTTGGTAAGACAGCATCTCTTAGTGATGCCTTGATTTGGATACATTCAGACCCCAGAGCTGTAAACTTTTAACCTCATAAATTCCCATTATAAAAGCCAACACATTTCTAGTATATTGCTTCCAGCAACTTTTAGCAAACTAAAACAAGTGGACTTGGCACCCCTCTAAAAAATCAATTGGTCATAGATATGAGGCTTTACATTTTTATTCCATTGGTCTATGTCTTTCCTTTGCCAGTACTATGCTGTTTTGATTATTATGGCTTTGTAATAAGTTTTAAAATAAGGAAGTGTGAGTCCTCCAATGTCATTTTTCTTTTTCAAGATGGCTTTGGCTATTTGGGTGCACTTACCATTCCATATAAATTTGATGATTGGCTTTCTCATTTTTGCAAAGAAGACAATTAGAATTTTTATTGGGATACATTGAATCTGTAAATCACTGTGGGTAGAAATGACAGCTTAACAATATTTAGTCTTCTAATCCATGAACATAGAATTTTCTTCCATTAATTTAGGTCTTCTTTGATTATTTTTAACAATGTTTTTTTTCCATGTATACATCCTTTATATCCTTGGTTAAATTTATTCCTAAATATTTGATTCTTTTAGTTGCTATTGTATATGGATTTTTTGCCCTCTTGATTTCTTCTTCAGATAGTTCATTATTAGTGTATGGAAACACTACTGATTTTTGCATGTTGATTATAACCTGCCACTTTGCTGAATTAGTTTATTCACTCTAGAAGTTTCGTTGTAGATTTTTTTTAAAGGATTTTCTCTAGGTAGAATTATGTTTTACTTCTTCCTTTCCATTTTGGATCCTTTTATTTCTTTTTCTTGCCTAATTGCACTGCCTAGAATTTCCAGTACAATGTTGAATACAGTGGTGACAGTGGGCACCCTTGTCTTTTTCCTGATTATGGAGGTAAAGTTTTTAGCCTTTTACCATTGAGTATGTTAGCTCTGGGTTTTTCATATATTCCTTTTATTATGTGGAGGAAATTTCTTTTTTCCTTCTTAGTTTTCTAAGTATTGTTATCAAGAAGGGATGCTGGATTTTGTCAAATGCCTTTTTTTTTTTTTTTTTGCATCAGTTAAGATGATCATTTTTCCTTTCACTTTATTTAATGTGGTGTATTGCATTAATTGATTTTCTTATGTTGAACCATGCTTGCATACCTGGGATAAATCCCACCTGATAATGGTGTATGATTCTTTTAATGTCCTGCTGGATTCAATTTGCTAGTCTTTTGCTGAGGAACTTTATATCTGTATTCATAAGAGATATTGGTCTATATTTCCTTGTGGTTTCTTTATCTGGCTTTTTATTAGCATGATGTTGGTCCCATAGAATGAGAAAGGAAGTGTTCCCTGTCTTCAATATTTTGAAAAATTTGTGTTAATTCTTCTTGGGCTGTTTAGTTGAATTCTTCTGTGAAGCCATTTTGTCCAGCACTTTTTTTTGTTTTGGGAGGTTTTTGATGACTGACTCAATGTATTTACTTGTTATTGGTCTGTTGAGATCTTCTGTTTCTACTTGTGTCAGTGTAGGTAGTTTTGTATTTCTAGGAATTTGTGCAATACATCCAGGAGTTCTAATTTGTTGGCCTGTAACTGTTCATAATATCCTCTTATAATCCTTTTTATTTCTATGTGGTTGGTAGTAATGTCCCTCCTTTCATTTCTGATTTGAGTTATTTGCATTCTCTCTCTCTTTTTTGTCAGTCTAGTTAAAGTTTTATCAATTTTATTCATCTTTTCAAAAAATCAACTCATTTTGTTGATTTTTCTCTATCTTTAAAAATTTTCTATTTCATTTATTTTCAATCTAATCTTTGTTATTTCTTTCTTTCTCTGGATTTGGGCTTAACTTGCTCTTCTTTTTCTAGATCCTTCAGTTTTGATGTTAGGTCTCTGATTTGAGATCTTTCCTCTTTTTTAATGTAACCATCTAGAGCTCTAAATTTTCCACCCAGCAACACCTTTCCTGCATCCCATAAGTTTTGGTATGTTGTGTTTTTGTTTTCATTAGCCTCAAGATATTTCCTAATTTCTTTCATGAATTTTTTTCTTTGATCCGTTGTTTGTTTACAAGTATGTTGTTCAATTTTCACATATTTGGGGATTTTCCTTGTCCCTCTGTTATTGACATCTAACTTCATTCTATGTAGCCAGAAAAGATACACAGTATGGTTTCTATATTTTAAAATTGTTGTGACTTGTTTTGTGACCTAACACATGGTCTATCCTGGAGAATGATCCATGTGTACTAGAGAAGAGTGTGCATTCTGTTATTGTTGGGTATAGTTTCCATGTATGCCTTTTAAGTCTATTTGGTTTATAGTATTATTAAAGTCTTCTATTTCCTTATTGATTTTCTGTCTATATGTTGTATTGATTATTGAAAATGGTCTATCGAGATCTCCTAATATGAAAGTAGAACAATTTCTTTCTTTCTTTAAATCCATCAATATTTGTGTCATGTATTTTGGGGCTCTGCTGTTAGGTGCATATATATTTATAATTTATAATGTTATGTCCTTTTGTTTAATTGACCCCTTTATCAATATAAAGTGACATTCTTTGTCCTTTGTGATATTTTTTGATGTAAAGTCTATTTTATCTGATATTAGTATAGTGGCCCTAGCTCTCTTTAGGTTACTATTTGCATATTTTATGTATATTTTTTCTGTCTTTTTACTTTCAACCTACTTGTGCCTTTGAATTTAGGGTGAGTTGTTTGTAAATAGCTCATAGTTGGGTCAATCTTTCGTATCCATTCTTACAAACTCTGCCTTTTCACTGGATAGTATATCCATTTACATTTGAAGTAACTACTGTAAATGCAGGACTTTCTTCTGCCATTTTTCTGTTTGGTCTTTGTAAATCTCTTCCCTTTTCTGTCTCTCCATTCTTCCGTTAATACCTACTTTCATATTTATTTGAATTTTTATAGTGTAATATTTTGAAGCCCTTCTCATTTCCTTCTGTATAAGTTTTTCAAATATTTTCTTTGTGTAGAAAATTGTTGAAAATGTTGGGCTTTAATTTAACATCCTAAATCTATCATAATCATGTTTGTTTTGGTACCAACTTAACTTCAATAGCATGCAAAAACACTGTTCCTTTACCCCTGCCCCCTTCACCTTTTCATTGTACTTGTTACAAATTATATCTTCATACATTTTATGTACAAAACCATAGATGCATCGTTACTTTTTATGCATACAAATTTTGGAACTATAAGAAGCAAAAAATGGAGTTACATATCAAAAAATACACAAGAATAATACTGTCATTTATAATTACTCACATGGTTACCTCTTCTAGAGATCTTTATTTCTTTATGTCTCTTCAATCCGCTGTCTAGTTTCCTTTCTTTTCAGTCTGAAGCTCTTTAACATTGCTTGTTGGACAGGTCTAGTTGTTACAAACACCCTCATTATTTTTTAATAATGTCTTAATCTTGCACTCATTTTTGAAAGACAGTCTTACGAGATATAAAATTCTTGGTTAGCAATTTTTGGGTTTTTTTTTTTTTTCTCAGCACTTTAAATATTTCATCCCACTGACTTCTTGCCTCCATGGTTTCTGATGAGAAAGCAGTACTAAATCTTATTGGGGCTCCTCTGTACTTAACCCACTGCTTTTCTCTTGTAGCTTTCAGAACTCTTTCTTGTCCTTGGCATTTCACAGTTTGACTTCAATCCCTGTTTGGTTCCTTTTTTTAAAATTTCTATATCTTTATTAAAATTCTCATATTTTTCATGCATCATGTTCCTGATATCCTTTTAGTTCTTTATCTGTGTTTCCCTTTATCTCCTTGCACATACTGAAGATCATTTCTTTAAAGACTTTGTCCAGCATGTTCAAATTCTTCTATTCTTCATTGATCTTTCTGGACTTTTATCTTCTTCCTTTGGATGGGCCATCATTTCCTATTTCTATTTGTCTTGTGATTTTTTTTTGCACACTGTATATTTTAATATTTTAGTTTACTCTGGGATTTAGTCCCTGAGCTGTCTTTTCCTTAAATTTGTATCCAGCTAAAGATATGAGGGAGATTTTCATAAATGCCAGGAGCTAACAGAAACAAGCCAACCAACAAATCCCTTTCAAGGTCTTTGAAAATTGGCTCTGTTTTGCCTGGTTCTCTCCTTCAGAGTTCAGCCCTCCTATCAATAAGATCAGCCTGAGGTGGAAAGGGAGGTGCAGGGTCTTCTCTATCTTTTCTGAGTCTGAGTCTTGTCCTGGGCTTGTGCTAACTTACTCAGGGCCTTAGGAATCACCCATTTATAGAAATACAAATGTCCCTTCTATTCCCTATGAAATAGGCTTTGTCCCTCCAGGGAGCTCTGTTGTATGTCTTCAAGCTGGGAATCCTTTGCCCCTGGATGCTTTGATTTTGTTTCTTACACTGCTGTAATTGTTGTCAAGCAGCTTTTCTCTGCAAGGCAAGGTCTGGAAGGGTGAGCCAGAGAGGAGTTTCCTAGTTCATTCTTTCAGGCTGACATAGGATAGATTGTACCGACATATAGGCACCCCAATATGTGCATTGTAGTTACCCTGCTGCTCCTTCTGGAACAGGGTCTGGGCCTCACAATGGGAGTACAGGTTGATGCCACCCTACACTAGGGAGGGGTTGGGGGAAGGAGTAGCAAGAACACCACAGCTTCTACCACTTTTAAAGTTGTATTTTCTTGATTCAACACTGGACCAGTTATTGCAACCTTTAACTGTTTGTTTACAGAATTTGAGGATGATGGCTTTGCCAGTTTTTGCTAGTTATTCAAAGATTCTTTGGTGGAATGGCACCCTGGTGCATTTTATGCCACCAAGTTGTTCAACCGGAAGTCCCAGTGATGATTATTAAAGCCAGTAAAAGAGATGTATGGATTGAGTCCTGGAGTAGGAGTCAAGAATTCTAGGACTAGTCTAATTTCTACTTCTAACTAGCCATGTATTTTAGGTGCTGTGAATTAATCTCCTTTGACTTTAGTTTCCTACTTTGTCAAGCAAGTGTATTTGACTACATACATACCCCTAAAATGACCACACCCTCAAATTCCATAGTCAGAGGCAAAAACAGTGGTGAGAAGTTGGCTCTATCTTAAATTGTAACTCTGATACTTTGGAATCTTCTCTTTTCCACTATGCCTCCATTCCTTCATGTGGAACGTGCACTCCTTTGCTACTGTTACCGGATTTTGTCTAGGTTCTTGATTTTGCTGCAAAAATGAATTTCAAGAGCACATTGGATAGTTAGGTCAGTAATTTATTAAGGTAGGGAGGGAAGAGAAATGGGAGAAAATAACAGATCATAGGTCCCAGGTACAGAGAAGGGGCTGAAGAGTGATAAAGAGGCTGATTTATAGAATACAATTATCCATTACAGATTATAAATCCCTAGGTTTACTTGTATAGTGATCCAGGCAGGGGCGAAAAAGGCCAGAATAGGGTATGAACAGGCACCAGGACAGAGCAAAGGCAAGAGAGAGCAGGAGGGCCCAATGATAAGGCCCCTGGAGAATAATCGGGGCTTCTCCTGGCTTCCGGAAGAAATCTCATTCCAAATGGGATTTCTCTTGAGGGTCTTCCAGCAGCCATCTTAAGGTATCGATGTCCATGTGGACTCCTTGCCAGGTTCCAGATCTGTCTAATGATTCCCTATTTTACTAGCCTGCTTCACTACCTCTTCCTATCCCCAAACTCTTATTACTGGACCTGTCTGGGGGAAGTCCCACAAATTGTCCTGAGCTGACTGTCGGTTCTGTTAAGTAATCATGCAGTTTTAGCATCCCTCTCCCTCTCCTGGATGCCGTATGTAAAAGGACAGAGTTCCTGCCTGCATAACTGTCAGGCGGAACTGCTGTTTCTCAAGCTACATTGGGACATTTAATAGGAATCTAAATTGCCTATTTGATAAAGATGACTGGCCTCCAGATGATTTTGACTACATAAGACTTTGCCATATTGCATTTACAAGAGCATGTTCTTCCTCAGGTATGCTTTAATATCTATCTGAGATTATGAGCTTTCAAATACAAGTTTGGACCAGATCTCTGGCAGGGCTAATATGAAAAAGATGCTTTTACATAAATAGGAGCTTATATTTTGGAATAATATTTTATCCTTTTTCAAAATGATAAATGTGTTCTACAACTGTATGATCATCTAAACAGCCAAGGGACAATAACTGTCCCCAAAGCAGATTCTGTGCACAGCAAGATGACCGTAAGGTAGAAAAGGAAATGCCCCATAATACCATGTCACTGGGCACATTTCACATCTTCCTTTTCATTCATGAAGAGTGTATCAGTGCACAAGCCACAAACACGTATTCACTCCCTCTGGAATGGTTCAATTCTCCAGGAAGTTCTATGAATTTGAAAGCGGGATTTTAAAAGTACTAATTCTGGAAGGATGGGGAAAGAGGAATTAAAAACGTTTATTAATAAAGAAAGAGGAATCACCTTTTCTGGAAAATTGGTAATGAAATTGTTTCCAGGTAAATAAGCAGGTTTGGATGTAGTGTTTCTTTTTAAAGTAGCTCTTGATATTTTCTGTTAAATTACTAAGATCCAGATTATCTGATCTGAGCATACATCTCACATTCTGAGGCCATAAACCATTTCCCATTGGCAACAAGTGGATGACACATACACTCATTTCTCCCTTTGGGAAGATCCGCTTTACTGACTTTTTCTGTATTGATCTTTCCTCTAGACTCTCCCATCCTGGGTTTTTTTTTTAATGACAATGAAAAATAGAGGACTAATGTGGCAACTGACTGTCAGGATTCTCTTCTTTTTTTCAGAGGGGAGAGAAATGTTTGTGTATCTTAGGTTGGGGTGGAACAGGGGATCCTAACCACTCTCTTTTGGGTATAAAAAGTTCATAACAGAAATGAGTGACCATCCTGTGTGGATATCACTTGACAAAATGTAAATAGAAAGTGTTACCATCGTATATGACCATGGATTAGACCAGGGGCTTTCAAAGTATGGTCTCCAGACCACACCAGCAGCATCAACACCTAGGAACTTATAAGAAAGGAGCTCTTTGCCCCCACCTGCTGAATCAGAAACTCTTGTGATGGGGCCTACAATCTGCGGTATAACAAGCCCTCCAAATAATTCTTTTCATACTACATTTGAGAGCCGCTGACTTAGACCACATCAACCCAGAGAAAAGGATCCTTATCTGGTGGTAGAATTGGGATCCATAAGGAGAGGATAGCAGTCAAAATTATAATGTCCAAAGGCCTATAAGAATAAGATGGCTATAACCTGATATGCAGGACCCAGAGACTACCCCTCGGTTTCTGATTGATGTCAGAGCAGGACTTTTACATAAAAGTTTAGGTGAGACTGAGAGGGCATGAGGCAGGACTTCTGGACCCACAGCCATCAGCGTGGAGACATCCCAACACGGATTCCTGATCAAGAGTTTCCCCAGAGTCCTACCCATGATTCTCCCATTTGCATCCATGGCCCATAGTTCTCAAGACTCCAATGCTGGAACCCATATCCTACAGTTAATTAATTAATTAGTCAATTCAAATAAATATACATTTATCGAGCATCTGTCTTGTGCCACAGTCTCTGATAGGCCCCAAGAATACCAAGATGAATGTGACATATTCCCACGCCTCTTGAGGAGCTTATAATCTGGCAGGATAGTGGGGGAAATAGACACAAAACCAGATAATGTTAGTGCTTTGTGGAAGCTAAATAATAGATTCAAAAGGTATTATAGGAAAACATTACGTGGAGGATGGGCTGATAGTGTCCCTAACTCAGCTGGCACACGCTCACAGGCTATAGCAAGTATGACACCATTTCCCATTTTATACCTTTTTATTCTAAAACTATTTCTTATTTGGTGGCTTGGAAACACTGATTATAAAAGGAAATTTGATAAATTAAGATGTTATTATGTATTGGTAAGGTAATGTTAGCTGCTATTAACAGAGAAATCTCAGATTTTCAGTAGCTTAATAGAATAGATGTTTATTTTTCATTCACTTAAAATCCTAATTGGTAGCAGAAGGACTCTGCTCCAGGAGTCATTCAAAGACCGAAGTTGGCAGAACTTCTGCCATCTTTAACACATGACACAGTCTGGACATTGACAAAGGGGAAAGAGTGCTAGCCAGCAGATGGGAAAAGAGAAAATGGAAGGTGGCCCAGGAGGGTTTCTAGGCTAGGCACATACATATATCACTTCTGTCCAAATTTCCTTGGCCATGTTTCCACATTAAGTGAAAATAAGGCTGGGATGCTGGGAAATAAAGTCTAGCTGTGTTCCCAGGAAGAAAGGGAAATGAGTTTGGCATACAGATAACCAATTTCTGCCAATCAGGGTTTCTACATTTCTCAGGACAATAGAATGGAGGAAATATTAGACATTATCTCGTCCCATGGTTCCCAAGCCTGTGTGATCATCAGTAAGCCTTTTAGAAATCTAGACTGCTGAATCACACTCCAAATCTCTGAGGTTGGAGCTAGAAGCATATCATTTTGAGAAGTTCCTTGGATGATTATGATGCTCAGCCAGTGTATTAGTCAGCCAAAGGGGTGCTAATGTGAAATACCAAAAATGGGTTGGTCTTTATAAAGGGTATTTATTTGGGGTAGAAGTCCACAGATACCAGGCCATAAAGCATCAAGTTTCTTCTCTCACCAAAGTCCATTGCCACGTGTTGGAGCGAGACAGCTGCCGACATTTGCCAGGCTTCTTGGGGTCCTCTCTTCCCGGGGCTGCATTTCTCTCCGGGCTTAGATCCTCTGGTTCCTCCACAAGGTCAGTTGTAGTGTAGACTATCAGGTGAACGGCTCGCTTCTCTTCTCCTGGGGCCTTCTCTCTAACATCAAAACCCCAACATCAAAACTCCAACTTCAGAACTGCTGCAACTCTCTTCTTTGTGATGCCTTTTATATTTTCTTCCCCCACCCACCAAGGAGTGGGGCTCAACACCCTACTGTCGTGGCCCAGTCAATGCCCTAATCATAATTTAATCATGCCCAGATTAACAGATCAGTTTACAAGCATGATCCAATTATATTTTTGGAATTCGTAATTACATCAAATTGCCCAATGGCTACAGCCAGTATGGGAACCACTATTCCAGCCCATCCTATTGCTTTAAGTCCTAAGAAAACTGGTGCACAAATGGTGAAGTGACATCCCCAAGGTCTCATGGCCAGGAAGCAGCAGAAACAGGATGGAAAGTCAGATTGCTCCCTACATCAGGTCATGTCTGGTTTCTCAGTAAAACCAAAATTCATTCCACTTGTGAACTTCCAAAGTCACTTCTCTGTGCACCATACACCTGAATTCTTATTCTTTTAGTTTTTCATATCATCTTACTTGTCCTTCCTCCTTATCATCAGAGAGGTCATGCTACACAGTCTTGGAGACAGACATCAGAAGAATTGGATTTTAGCCTTGGCTCTTTCTCTAACCAGCTCTAATCCTTTGGGAGAGACTATGCAAGCCTCAGTTTCCTTAGCACAAAATAATGTTACAATAACATCTGCCCATCAAACTTATAGAATCAAATTAGATAAATATCAAATAATATAAAGTCTTTTTACCTTGAAAAGGGAGACACAAATATTTAAGAATGATGTTTGTAGTTTGTAGTGGTTGTTACATCAATGCTCCTCTTACACCAAGACCCTGATAAATTCTTCTTAAAAGATCAGCCTATAGCCCTTATGGATCATCTATTATTTAAAACACTGTGAGTTAAGATTTAGAGAGTCTTGAAATAAAATAGAAATATGCCCTGTCTTAGTTTGCCAAGGCTGCAATGACAAATACACTGTATGGCATAAACAACAGGAATTTAGTGACTCACAGTTTTGGAGCTAGAAGTCCAAAATCATGGTGTTGGCAAGGTCATGCTTTCCCCAAAATCTGTAGAGGTCTGCTGATGCCTTTCCAGCAATCATCTGTCATGTGACATCTGTGTCTTCCTATCTCCTTCCCTGGTTCCTACTGACTGACTGTATCCTAATTCCCTCTGCTTCTCAGGATTCTATTCATATGGATTAAGGCCCACCCAGATTCAATTGGCTCCATCATTTTAGAAAAATCCTATTAAAAAATGAGTTCATACCCACAGGACAAAGTTTTAACTTGAAGATACCATTTACAAATGATTTCACACTCACAGGACCAGGGGTTAGGACTTGAACATGTCTTTATGGGGTATATGAGTCAATCTATCACATGGCTGTAGGGTCCTAGTGGAATTTCAAAACGACTTAGGGAGATACACTATGAGCACATATACTGTATCCCCCAAAGATCTGATAGTATATAGAATCATGTGTACCTCACTCCTGGAAGATTTTACAGGATATATGTATCCTGCAATGCAGCCTTCTCTAAATCATTGATACCTTTGACAATATGATGAAAGCCTGGGATCCTATCTCCAGAAGAGTACATATACACTAAGTCTCAAATATTGTGTAAAAAAATATTTTTTGGAGGTTGCTAGACTCTCTGGAAACTCACCTGTTGACACCCAGGTTAAGCATCCCGAGTTTGGAAGAAGGTAAGAGATAGCCATTAGCCAACAGAAGGGAAGAGGGCATTCCTAGTTGTCTTTGTGAAAATGCTGTGGTCACTAGTCTCTGGGCTGTCCCTGTGACTCACTTTAAACAACAAAATATGGTGGAAGTAATGCTGTACCAGTTTAGGACCTTAGCCTTAAGAAGATGTGGCGACTTTGCTTTTCTGGTTTTGGGAGCCCTGAGTTGCCACGGAAAAATCTACCTTGCTGAAGAGATGCCAAGTGGGGAGAGAGCGGCTGAGCCCTACCAACATCCCAGATAATCCCAGCTTTCCAACTACCCCTGCCAAGGTCCCTGGCATGTGAGTGAGACATTTTGGATGTTCCCACCCAGCCCAGCCACCAGAGGACTGAAGCTCCAGCACTCCATATGGAGCATAAATGCCCCAAGAGTCCCATAAAATCATCAGAGATAATCAAAGGATTCTTGTGTTAAGCCACTAATTTTGATTAGGTTTGTTATGCAGCAAAAGTAGGGAATTAGAGAATTAATGAATTCTGTGCCTGGAACAGTGTGATGATTAACTGGCCTAGAATTGCCAACATAGAAATGGGAAATGCTGAGCTCATACCAGGCTTTGAGAATAACAAGAAATTATTCAGTTCTCAGAAATCTCACCTGGAAGCAAGATGCATTATACTTTTTAACAGGCTTATCTTTGGGCAGAAGTGGGGTAGAGGGTGCTAAGAGAGGAGCAAGGCTAATCTCACTCTGCACTCACCTACACCCAACTTATTCCTGCCTGCGTCAGCCCAGACTTGCTTTTGTAATCAGCTCAGACTTTCTCTAGCTCAAGCAGAGCTCTGCTCCGTGAGCCCAGGGAAAGCAGCTGATATCTGATCCTTCTTTGTGTCTCTTGTAGATCTTTGCCTGCTTATTCACATAATAATCAGGAAAGGCCTTACTTCCAGCTTTTAGAAGATGGGAAAAGTGTTCCTCTGGAGTAAATTGCAAAGCCTTATCAATTTCCTCCTGTTGGGGACCTTGGGAGAGGAGAAGGAAGGAAAAAGACTAGAGATCACCTATTCTTTTTTTAAGTTTTGAATGGAACTTTTATTAGCTGCTTTCACAAGCTAATGGAACGCTCCCAAAATTGGTTTTCAGACTGGCTAATTTGGGCACATCAAGGCCAGCAGTATGTGCAAATTTGAGGTTGGAAGGGACAGTGCCTGGGATGGCATAAAACTAGGGTAAGGCCAGAAATTCTTGGATGCCCCTTCTACCACCTCTGCCCAACCACAGCTTCTGAGAAGCTATAGGGGGTGATGGCAAAGCCTCACTCTCAGTTACTGGGATTTTGTTCTGGTTTTATTTCTGACACTCAGCAAGCCTTTGGGAAAACCATGTCTCCTCTCTGTAAAATTAAAGAAGTTGGGCCAGAGCAGTGCTTATTAAACTTCAATGTGCACACAAATCACCTGGAGATCTTGTTAAAGTGTAGATTTTGGGGTGGACCCTGAGAATTTCTAACAAGCTCTCAGGTTATGCCAACGCTACTGGTGCATGGACTACACTTTGAGTAGCAAGGGACCAGCTGTTCCCCCAAATCCCCTTTCAGTTTTGTGATTCTGATTCCATTGGTTCTTTGAGTCAACTCCTTCTCCCCCACTTTCCCCCAATATCTCCGCTAAAACACAAATATTTTGTTGTTTACAGATGCCCATGGAGCTTCCATTTGGATCCTTTCCCAGGCAGCAAAAACCATACAGGACCTCAAGAAGAATTTGAATCCAGAAACAACAATAGAAACTTGGTCTTTAGCAAATCAGCTCAGCAAAGTGACACCCAACATTGCAAGGTATTCTCTTAGCAATGTGCATGTGAATGACTTTTGACATCCATTTGCTAACACCAGCTTAATACAGACATATGGGAGGATATTGAAGTAGAAAGCTGCCCTTTCAGATGACAGCAATTATTACTACGTTTCCAGGAACTCCTGTCTCTGTTCCCATAGCAACTCAGACCAAATTAGCTTTACCAACACTGAACAGGTTTGGTTTGGTGAGGGAACAGTGAGACCATCCTCAAGTAGGAATAACTAGTTGGCCGCACAATCTATCTATCATTTCAACCTTACTTTTACCTTACTCAGCCTTGCATGCCATTTATTGGTATTTGTGAGGGTCAGAATGCTATGTTTTTTTTAGTTCAGGCCACACAAATTATGGTTTTATAAAAGAAGATGCATCTTTTATTCCATAGTCAACTAAATATGAGTGACTCGGAGATGTTGACCTCCAACTTGCTTTATGTCCCTGTCAGAGTAGAGGCTATAAAAGAGAAGAGTTATGCCCCACACCAAATAGAGAATGCATGGTGAGCCTGCTGCATTGGTTCACACACACCTACAGCCACCTAGACTGGCGGGGGGCGGGAGGTGGGGCAAAATGGAGAGGGCAAAAACAGGCCCACCTGCTGGAGGGGGCTGTGCTGCCTTTTGACAAGCATTAGTAGGAAGCTGGTAAGTTTGCATTAGTGCATACAGAGTACAAATCCCTTTCCCTCATCCTCTCCCTAATTGAACTCCCATATATTTTTATTTAATTTCTTTGGAGATTGAAGAATTTTCTGGCCTATGAGAATCCCCATTCCCGGTGCAAATGTACCTGAGTAGAGAGATGCTGCAGGAGAGGTGGTCCCAGGTCAGAAGTCAGAACACTGGGTTTTAACTTTGATTTCTTGGCTGTGGATCCATGAAGAGAGAGGAGTCTTTTCCTACACACTCCATGGAGTCATTCCCTATTCTAGATCTCCTGAAGGAAAGATAACACTAGGTCTTG